>CM076066.1:15880000-16172500 GCA_038088235.1 Zacco platypus | reverse complement strand
AACCCTGCCCCTAGGAGCCTGTTTCGAACCGTCCTCGCCATGCACTTCACCCCAGCTGCCTTTTGCCATTCTTTTTGTAGGTCACTTGATGTCATCCTACGGTTGTTGAGTGACATTCGAATGAGTTGGCGGTCATTCCGGTCAGTGGAGAGTCGTTTTCGCCCTCTGCCGGTCTGTAGCTTTGTTGTCCCGAATGTCTGCTGCTTGACCTTGTTCTTATGAACCGCCGTCTTTGAAATTTTAAGGATGGAAGCAACCCGACGCTCACTGTATCCCTCTCCCAGTAAAGCCAGAATTGAACCCTTCTTTTCCTCACTCAAAACATTCCTTTTCAACTTTTTTGGCATGGTCAATAGTTATTTTTTGATTCTAAATACTTTTTGCCACTTTTACTTTTTACTTTTTTTTACTTTTTTGCACTGTTTTTGCCACCCAGCTGGTCCTACTGCAAGAGGATAGTGATGACCACAGAAGTGTTTTTTTATACTTTTCCTCATTAAATAAGATTTGGTTCAGGTGATCACCTAATCAGCACCTCATTCCGTAGAATGAGGTGTGCCTGTGTTGGAATTCAACAGACACTGGAATGGAATGGCTTCCATACTTGTAGAGATGATGATTTAAGAAAAAATTGCAGTGGTCTCTTAATTTTTTCCAGAGCTGTATATATATATGTAGAGAGAGAGAGAGAGCACTAGAGGGCAGCATATACCTATTTTTAAACAGGGTTGAGAGGACAAACAGTTTTAACAATAATTTAAAAAAGAAAGTCTCTCATAGCTTGTAAATTCATTGTTTGACTTAAATTAAATTAAGATTGTATATTTAGTAATGAACCTGGATGAATTTAAAATTCTTTAAAATTTTCAGATCAATATATTTGTTTTCTTTAAAATGTTGTATTTTGAGATTAATTCATGACACTAAACAATATTCTCCTCTGAATTATACACTGTTTATATCTATATACAATAATATTAACATTGAATGAGGAATTCAAACGTTTTTTTTAATATATAGTATAACCAAAAGATGGCACTATAACATTACTTTTGAACAAGGTTAGATAAAATTCTTAATAGCTTTAAAGTACTATAATTTGTATTATAATCAGTGTTTTCCCCATACTCTATTGGAATGTATATTTAGTTATAATCAAAGACTCTTTTGTCAGGTTTAGATTTTATTATTATTTTTAAATGTTGTTAAATCTTCTGAATCTTACCATCTCCCATTCCCTCAGTCTCAAAGTAATTTGTAACGTATTTCGTTAGATTACCCAAGTTTAGTAACTCAATCTAAATACTTTGGAATACTAAGAAGTATGTAACAGAAAAAAGATAATTTCAAGTTTTTATCTCGCAATTCTGATTTTTATGACTTGAAATTATGAGTTTAAATCTCCCAATTCTGAGAAAAGTCATAATTGTGAGATGCAAACTCGCAATTGTGTGGAAAAAAGTCAAATTGTGAGATAAAGTCACAATTACCTTTTTTTTTTTTACAATTATAAAGTGACTCAAAAACAACATGCCACCTCCAAATGTGGTTTGAGAGTTATCTGATCACAAAACACTGGATGCCATTCTGATCAATTAAATAAAAACAGTGCCATATTGTCCAATCATATTAGGTGTTAGATATCAGACTCTAATCAGTGTGTTAGTGTCCATTTAGAAACTGCAATAATTAGATGTTAAATGATATCCATGGACTACCATGAGAAAAACCCTAAATAAAATACTATAAAAAAATTAAAAGTAGATTTAAATGTTCAACAGTGAATTCATATAAATCAAACGACTTACCTTAAGGAAATCAGGCTGCTCCCACCATTTATTTGTTTTAATACTGTCACATGTTCCCTATACAGAAGTTTATAATTAAAAAATGCTGCACTGAATATCCTCATAATTGTTGTTCTCATAAGGTGATTTATTCAACAGTTTCCTTGACAAAACAGCACTGTTCAATATTACAGTTCCTTTGGCTTCGTTCTCCACAAAGAGGCACACAGACACGAGTTTACAGTAGTCTCTCTCTCTCTCACACCTTCCCCATTGGTCAGTGGCTTTTATTTTGTCTCCATGCCAATTTACTGGACTAAGGAAAGATTAATCATGTAGCACTTGAACTGCTTGTCTCTTGGCTCAGGTCTGTTGAACAACCTGTGCTCAAAATTATAAAAGTCTGTCAATCAATTTCTGTTTTTTTGGAGCCATGGTGTGCCAACTTTATACTTTATAATTCAACTATTAAAATGTTTCATATTTACAATGGTAGGTATGGTGCACATTACAATGGTGCACATTTTGGATGTCTCCCTTGTCTGACACCCATTTCAAGACTCGACTAATGAGCTGATTAAGGAGACATGGAAAATATGCAGTGTTGGGTAGGCTCCAGGAGTGTGTTTGGGAACCCCTGCTCTAGCATGTTTCCATCTTGTCCCCTGTGAACACTATCACTTGGGATTAAAATCTCTAGTGTTCATCTAACCTAGCAGACCACGGGTGAATCTAAAATAGGTTTTTGAATTTGAAGCCTTTTGGCAGTATGTTTTTTACAGGGGGGATGGTGGAACAACTAGGTTTTTTAGCACGAGTGAATTGCACATCTTTCTCAGTGTAAATTATCTACACAGTTTTCGTCTTAAAGCTCATTAGGAGGTAGCAGACCATGGGTGAATCTAAAATAAGTGTCTTATATTTTAATCTTATTAATTTACTTATAATTTTTCACTTTTAGACTGTGGATGTAGCTAAATGGCATTCATGAGTGCTCTAAACAGCATCATGAAAAGCCACAGGACTTTGCAGTGATACTGATACTGATGGTGAGGTGAAAGAGTGGATGAAGATCAGTTTTTGAGATATCTTGCTCTATTTGATCTCAAATTGCATTCAAAATGTCTGCTTCCATCATCCACTCTTCAAATAATTGTTGATCACCTTCCAGAAATTCATGAATTGAGTCACTTGCACCTATTTTTTAAATTGAGAGAAAAATTGAGTGCATTGGAGGTTGCAGAAGCAGACATAAATGCTATTTTGGAAATTTTGCAAAGTGAAAATCTCTTTCAGACTGGAAATTCACAAAAACTTAAAACTGATCAAAAACGAAAGACATTTTTCAAGAATACCTTCAACTATGTAGCACCAGTTCCAGTTGACATCATTCCACATGTTGACACCTTTCCCCAGTGAACCAATCCAAACTCATCATCTTTGTATAAACTCCCGAAAGTGATGAGAGAAGTTTGACCTGCTGTTTGTTGCCAGCGTCCATGATTGTTTTCCCCCTCTTTGCTACTTTACTTCTCTAAGTTTGGATTGTTTGTTTATTTGGAGATCTTCCCAGAGGAGGGATGGTTACATTTACATTTACATTTAGTCCTTTAGCAGACGCTTTTATCCAAAGCGACTTACAGGGGAGGAATACAAACAAGCGATTCTTCATGAATTGGCAAATAGGCACTGGAAGTGCTCACAATACAATTTTCAGACATTGCTCAGTAACATAAGCTAGAGTAGGAAAAGAAAAAGGAAAGGATAGATTTTTTTTTTTTTATGAAGGGATTAAGTGTTCACAGAAGAGATGAGTTTTCAGCTGTTTCTTGAATATTGCCAGAGATTCTGCGTTCCTGATGAAAGTTGGGAGATCATTCCACCAGCAGGGAGCAGTGAACGAGAATGTTCTGGATAGTGATTTTGTGCCTCTCTATGATGGTACCACAAGCCTTCGTTCCTTTAGTGATCGCAGTCTTCTGGTGGGGACGTAACGTTGTAGCAGTGTGTGGAGGTATGAAGGTGCAGAGCCTGTGGTGGATCTGTAAGCAAGCATCAGCACCTTGAACTTGATGCGAGCAGCAAGGGGTAGCCAGTGCAAAGAGATGAAGAGGGGCGTGACGTGGGCTCTCTTAGGCTCGTTGAAGACAAGATGTACAGCAGCGTTCTGGATCATTTGAAGAGGTTTGATAGCACTTGACGGCAGTCCAGCCAGAAGAGAATGGTTGGCACGTCATGTGACTGTCACAGATATGCCAGGCTCAAACATCCACCAATCACAACGCACACCCTCACCTGAATACAAATCATGCGCACCTGCACCAATCGCACCACTATATAAGCACACACCTCACCTCACCTCATTGTCAGGTCACCACCATCTTCCTCCATTCATCCAGTCAGTTTGACTTCTCCTTCTTGGACTAAGGACATTCATGTTTGGTGACTATAACTTACCTGATTTACTGCGGTGTGTGCGCATATCATTCTGGTGTTACTATCAGCCATCTGTATCTGTAAATGAAGAGACTTTGTTAATCATCATTCTCCCTGTCGATGATATATCATTTAACTGTCAACTTACCTGTGTTTGCACCGATGCTGTGAATAAACATACTATATTTTATATAACATCTGTCTGAGTGTCATCCCGTAACGGTGACCTGCATAATGCAACACATTAGAGATTGAGTTTGCTTATACACAGGTAAGGAGCGGATGCTATCCCATGTATTTATATTTGTAAGTTAGTGTAGTAGTTTAGTTGGCGATTTGTGGCGCATTCGTTTTTTCTCTTTGCTTTAGCGCCGCTCTTTGTCACTCCTGTGTAACGTGTTGTGTTTTTGTTTGTTATTTAAATATTCCTGATATATTACTTAAATACCTGTGGCGTGAAAGTGCATGGCTTGTTGGTCAAAGCAACAGTAACTAAAAGGGACAGGTCTCTGCGACGGGTCAATTGTGAGATATATAAACTCTCAATTTTGAGATAAAATGTCAGAATTGAAAGAACTCAGAATTCTGATATAAACTCTCATTTATCAGAAAAAAAAATCAAAGAATTGTGAAGTCAGAAATAAGATATAAACTCACAAATTTCCAGGAAAAAGTCAGAATTGTGAGAAAGTCGCAATTTCAAGAGAAAAAAAATTGTGCAGTGCATGATGCAAAGTTCAATTGTCTGGAGAAGGTCCGTGGGAAAAATTCGCTGCCTTTCGGACCACAAATTTCAGCACCAGAGCCTGCCCAGCAGCCATCCGGTGGCACGGAACGCCTGCACAAGGTATCGCCTAGTGGAGTGACGTGGCGAACGGAAGGCCCCGCCACTGTACGGTCGCTGAGGGTGAGCAAGGGCTGTGCTCTGAGGAAATGGACTTAATTGATTTCTATTTTGAAGTAACTTGTCTTCTGTCATCGTCTGAGCTGTTTGTCTGCCCACATCTGTCTATCTGTCCTGTCATGGCCGCAGAGCTCTTTCCCCTGTCTGTGGCACTCCTGGTGCTGGGTGTAGCAATTTTGTGTGTGTGGGCAGCACACATGGTCACTGAACTTTCACCCAGCCTTCCTCTCCCACCTCCTCCCATCATTCACTATCCATCTGCTCCATCTCCACTACATCCTGTCAGCCCCTTTGCTCACCATGGGCTCACAGTAGGTCTGCCCGTCTCCAGCTCCATTGTGGTCAGTGGATCCCTGGTCTTCGCCTCCACGACCAGGACTCCACCGTGGACCGACGGTCCACTAGCTCCTCCAGCCCCATTGGAAACACACAGAGCCACACCAGCTACTCTTACCTTGTACATACTAATCCAATGGTACCGGCCATTTTTGTCCGCCGGCACCTCCCCACAGAGCTACTGGTACCATCTCTGTCCTCTGTCCCACGATCATCATGGCCGCCATCTCAGAGCCTCCTCGCAAGATGGCCGCTGCAACCGAGCCTCCTCGCAAGATGGCCACCACGCCCGAGCCTCGTCCCCATATGGCGGCTGTCATGCCAGAGATGGCCACACTGGCAATGGATATGTGGCTTATAGACTTTTGGTCTGAGCCAGTGTCGCCCCGAGTCTGAGAACTACCCAGAAATAGCTGTGCCAAGCTTGTAGCATCATACTCAAAAAGACTTGAGGCTGGAATTGGTGCCAAAGGTGCTTCAACAAAGTATTGAACAAAAGGTGTGAATACTTATGTACATGTGATTTTTTTTTTTTTTTTTTTCCGTTTTTTATTTTTAATAAATTTGCAGAGATTTCAAACAAACTACTCTGTTGGCATCATGGGGTATTTGTAGAACTTTGAGCAAAATAATGGATTTAATCCCTTTTGGAATAAGGCTGCAACATGACAAAAGGTGGAAAAAGTGAAGCGCTTTGAATACTTTCCGGATGCACTATATATTCCTGCCTAAAAAACCTCTTAAAATTACATTCCCTTACAAAATAACAGAGGCATCCATAAAAATATGGTGGGTTTACTTGCCCGCCATGAGAATGCAGACAGCGGAGTGATTCAAATGGCAAAATGGTTCCCATACTGGTACAATATCACATGGCTGGAAAGACCTCTCAGCCAATCAGATTTGAGAACCAAAAAGAACTGCTAATGTATGTTGCAAAAATATGTATGTTCCAAATATATATATTTACACACATATCTTCATTTGCATTCATGAGATGAACGAATGACTTTCGGCTCTGAAACGACATGAGGGTGAGTAATTAATGACACAATTTTCCTTTTTTGCATGAACTAACCCTTTAACTGGTCTTTCATGCGATTAAACTATGTCCCTCTGGATGATAAGGAGAAGTCCTAATTTTGATGATACCAAACTTGGAACACAACTTTTTGAGTAGATGCCAAAATTTGACAGCCTTGAGCTTTATGAAGGCATTCAGGAACACCATGCTCTGTGACATACTGTTCTGTTACAGCTATTTGATCTTTCATAGGGTACAATTCATTTACTTGGTGAAATAGCCTCTCAGAATGAGGATATATTTATGCCTGATGGTGTCATAGAAAGTTCCGTAATGTCAACTGCCATCTTTTCAAAAGCGCAATTAGCATTAATTCGTCTTTAGAGGAGCTACTTTATGTGGGACTGGCATAGATCACACTCACAAAACATTTTATCCTTCCACTAAGAGTTTTCCTAAATAGCAGTAAAAATTCTTAGCTAAGAGTTTTCTCTTAAAACCTATTCACAAACGTGCTGAGACAAACTTTTAATAAGGAATAGACAGAAGTCTTAGGCAAAGAGTTCATCTCGTTGCTACCCAGCAAGCAATTTTGCATTTAAAATAGCCGTCCCAACACAGCCCAGATGTCCAAACTAAAACAAGGCAAAATCTGGGCTGTCAGTGAAAATTTAATAGACCATATGAAACCAAACACTTTGTAATCATTGTTCACTTTGCTTACATGTTGGAATATCATACATCTGGCAAGTTATTTTGGCCAAAAAACGACATGTAACTAAATTCAAGGTTATTTTGGCTAGAGGTGTTACTCATAGCCGGACTATATACCTAGACAGTGAAATGACGCCTAATGCTTTCTGGATATGGACTATGCACACAGTGATTGGCTGGCAGGGGAGGGGTCTGATGTATCATGTTTCCATTTTAAAATAAAGGTTTTAAAATACAAATTTTGCCATATTCAAATAAAGATTTTTTAATAAATATGTTGCCATATTCTCTAAACAATACTAATTTTGAAGTAGAAGAGGTTCAAGAAAAACGTTAATCTCATCCAGCCCAATTGGAAACACAGAGCCACACCAGCTCACCCCACATACCCTTACCCTGCACATACTAATCCAATGGTACCGGCAATTTTTGTCCGCTGGCACCTCCCCACAGAGCTACTGATACCATCTCTGTCCTCTGTCCCACGATCATCATGGCCGCCATCCCAGAGCTTCGCAAGATGGCCAGCAAGCAAGTCTGAGCCTCGTTGCAAGATGGTCACCATGACAGAGCTTCGTCGCAAGATGGCCAGCACGCCCGAGCCTCGTCCTCATATGGCCGCTGCCATTCCAGAGATGGCCACACCGGCAATGGATATGTGGCTTATAGACTTTTGGTCTGAGCCAGTGTCGCCCTTGAAACTGAGAACTACCCAGAAATAGCTGTGCCAAGCTTGTAGCATCATACTCAAAAAGACTTGAGGCTGTAATTGGTGTCAAAGGTGCTTCAACAAAGTATTGAACAAAGGCTGTGAATACTTATGTACATGTGATTTTTTCCCATTTTTTATTTTTAATAAATTTGCAAAGATTTCAAACAAACAACTTTAATGTTGGCATTATGGGGCATTTGTAGAATTTTGAGGAAAAATAATGAATTTAATTCCTTTTGAAATAAGGCTGCAAAATGACAAAAAAAGTGGAAAAAGTGAAGCGCTTTGAATAACTTTTGAAATATTGCTTTTGAAATCTCCGGATGCACTGTATATTCCGGCCTAAAAACTCTTAAAATTACATTCTGTTTCAAAATAACAGAGGCATCCATAAAAATATGGTGGGTTTACTTGCCCGCCATGAGAACGCAGACAACGGAGTGATTCAAATGGCAAATTGGTTCCCATACTGGTACAATATCACATGGCTGGAAAGACCTCTCAGCCAATCAGATTTGAGAACCAAAAAGAACTGCTAATGTATGTTGCAAAAATATATATGTTCCAAACATATATATTTACACACATACATACAGCTCTGGAAAAAATTAAGAGACCACTGCATATTTTTTGTTATTTTGACCAGTTGTTGCTTTTGGCAAATACATGCTCTAAATTACAATATTTTTATTTGGAATTTGGGAAAAATGTCAGTAGTTTATAGAATAAAACAAAAATGTTAATTTTACCCAAACACATACCTATAAATAGTAAACCCAGAGAAACTGATAATTTTGCAGTGGTCTCTTAATTTTTTCCAGAGCTGTATCTTCATTTGTGTTCATAAGATGAACGAAAGCCTTTCGGCTCTGAAACGACATGAGGGTGAATAATTAATGACACAATTTTCCTTTTTTGAGTTGAACTAACCCTTTAACTGGTCTTTCATGCGATTAAACTATCTCCCTCAGGATGATAAGAAGAAGTCCTAATTTTGATGATACCAAACTTGGAACACAACTGTTTGAGTAGATCTGCCCAAATTTGACAGCCTTGATCTTTATGAAGGCATTCAGGAACACCATGCTCTTTGACATACTGTTCTGTTACAGCTATTTGATCTTTTATAGGGTACAGTTCACTAACTTGGTGAAATAGCCTCTGAGAATGAGGATATATTTATGCCCTGATGGTGTCACAGAAAGTTCTGTAATGTCAACTGCCACCTTTTCAAAAGGGTGATTAGCATTAATTCGTCTTTAGAGGAGCTACTCTATGTGTATCTTTTCGTTGTTGAAAATTGCCAGAAATGATTTTTCTGGTGCCCAATATTTCAGTGTTCTAGATGGTCGATCAGGCTATTGGGCTATTAAGTCACTGTGGAATCATTGAGACTGACACCTTTATGACAACTTTACTTCACACAGTATTTGGCCGCTTCTGTTTCCGACGCCTTCCCTTCAGACTGATTTCAGCCCAAGTTCCAACGAAATATTTATGAAACATATGAAGGCCTAAATGAAGTCATGTCAAGAGAATAAAAGAGCTGCTCACATGTGAACCAGTCTTAGCCTATTTTGATCCTCTCAAAGAGCTAAGGTTGCAAGTTGATGCCTCCAAGTATGGGCTCGGGGCAGTACTACTTCTAGATGGAAACCAAATCGCATACGCATCAAAGTCTCTCTCTGAAAGCGAAATCAATTATGCTCTAATTGAGAAAGAGCTCTTTGCCATATTGTTTGGCTGTAAGCGTTTCCATCAATACATCTATGCCTGCCAAGTCCATCGTTGAGAGTGACCACAAGCCCCTTGAGTCAATAATGTGTAAACCCTTGGCATCAGTTCCCGCAAGGCTACAAAGGATGATCGTTCAGCTCCAGAAGTACAACTTCATCATTTTACATCAAACAGGCAAGGACATGCCTATCACAGACACGTTGTCCAGAAAGTATTTTTCTGACCAGGATATGAGCCTCAGCAAAGGAATGGATCTTCAGGTGCATACAGTGTACAGTAGCCTTCCTGTCAAGGATTCCAAGTTGGAGGAGAACAGAGCTCAGGGACTTATAATGTCAAAGGGCAGCAAGCACCACCTCCGCAGAAGAAGATCAACGTCTACTTCATCACTGCTTGATGTTTAGCCCCACCCACCGATTCGCACATGAGATGTAATAGTTAAATAACACTGGCCTATGTGGTGCTAAACCAGATCGAGCTATCAACCATTAAACATGGCGTTACAAAATATTGTGCAGTGCCTGGTTGTGGAAGAAGACAGTCGCTGCATAAGCTTCCTTTGGATTCCAATATTGGGAATGCGTGGTTGAACTTTATTTTTAATGAAGTTCCAGCTGACGTGAGTAAGACATTGAGCGTTTGTTCGATTCATTTCACCACGGATTGTTTTGTAAACAAGACACAGATCGAGACTGGATTTGCAGACAAAGTGAAATTAAAAAACAATGCTGTGCCTTCTGTATTGGATCTGATAGGAATGGTGTAACACACTTACGTAAGTAAAAATATTTTTGATATCTGATAGTATTGCATTGTTACAGATCATTTGAGATCTACTGATTATGTGTACGTGTCTAACCAGTCACAGAAGGGTCCAACTATGAAGGACATAGCTTGTCAAACACACATACAGAATTTAATATCACTTTATAAACATTATCAACTGTGAGCATTGCTTGTTACTGAAGCTCTGTGTCAGTCACATTACACTTACAGCTGCACAGACATGAGACTCAAGATGTCAGCACCATATTGGCACAATGGTGGCCTTATTTACTACAATAGAAGAGAGTGAATGTGCGTCATGTTTTTTTGGGGGGTTTTTTTGTCTAAGGTTTATAATCACTCATTTCACTCTCAAGTGCTATTCCAGCTTGTTCAGTTCCAGCTCATCAGTAACCGTAAGAGTGATTTGGATGTGAGAGAAAACACTGAAGAATCTGAGCAAAACTGGCAGTTTTAAAATAAAGTACTCCTCGCTGCAGTTATTTACACACTATATGAGTGTAGAGAGAGAGAGAGAGTACATTAGGTCTTATTTAATTATAAGCTCATATTATATTTTATTGTCACACTTTAATGGGTAAATTAATTTATTTAATGGACAAATTAAAAACAAATGTGTAAGGCTTTTATTTGTATACGTTTATGTATACAAGTATGATTATATACATTATACGACTTACAAGTGATAGGTTGCCCTTGGTGGGGATTGAATCTGGCTCTCTGGTGTGTTAGAAGTGAGTGGTTACTCACGGAGCTAACTCCCCACATAACATTGAAACTATGGAGTGTGTTGTGGTTGCTTCATCTGACAGAGACTTCTGGATGCTTTATTTTAAATAAGCAGCAGATGGTAGTGATGTTACGCTCTGTGCCGAGGCTTCGGAGCGTATGTCGAGAAATCCTGTAAGCTTTTAGTGAAGCGCGTATCGAGGCTTGTATCGGTTTAGACCTATGATGTCAGAGATGACGTCTGAAGCCTCCACCTGAGTGGTTCAGTAAGCGGTTCGAATTGTAAGATTTGATTTTCCTGCTAAGACAAAAGCTCAGATCAAGCATCCTGCAATAAAGCAATAAAACTCATCTGGAGAGAAGATTTCTAAGGAATAGGACAACGCCTTACCCAAACTGTCCTCACTCATCTATGCAACCAACCCCCCTCCTTCCACTCCCTTCCTTCCCCATGATTCAAGACACTGAAGTTTTCTAAGAATGCATATGTACTATGTATGATGTATCTTGTGAATCTATTGTTTTTCCAATTTCATGTTTAGTATCATTTTAAATGTCATTTTAAACGATTGGTAAAATGGTCTCAGTTTCACAGCAGTCACTAGTATTATGAAAAACCCAAGAGACATCCGTACATAAACACCCCAATAATTTACTAAAATCTGGCCAATTAGTTCCCAGAAATAGCGGATGTCGGAGGTGCAGGTTAACTGCCACCTCTATTCTATGTTTTTTTCCCCCTAAATTGAATCACAGCAGACATTAAAGGATATTTCACCACGTCCCCGTGCACACACCGTACCTGAACCATGCGGCTTGTATTCAATGCCTCGGGTTGAATCAAGCTTTGATGAATAGAGGTTTGGTTACATCCTGAATCCACCAGAGCTTAATAGGTATCCTCCTCAATACTCACAGGTATTTGGTACCAGCCAAATACATGTTAGCATTACGCTAGTTTGTGTTATCCGTGCCCACCGTCATTTCTGTCGCGCTCTCCTTTTTCTACAAGTTCATCAAACAACTGGTAAGTCGGATCGGTCTACAAACACGGTAAGCTATGTCATCTTCTCCTTTCATTGTTACTTGCACTGCCTGTCACATGCATAGTATAGCTTTCTCTGTCAGCGATGAGGGATTCACATGTCATAAATGTAGGGAAATAGTCAGGCTGACAGAGAAAATCTTAGAATTAGAGACACACATCCAAACTTTAATTGAGGATAGTAAGAATGCAAGGGCTTCAGATACTGTTTTGGATGCGACTAGCTTAGCGAACTCCGTACATTGTTCGGTTCCGGCTGTAGAGCCCGTGCAGCAGGGCAACTTTGTGACTGTGAGGCGGCCTAGTCGTGGGAAAAAACACCACTCTTCCGTTCCGATTAGAACATCAAACAGGTTCTCCCCACTCAGTGACGCACCCACTGAGAATCCTGTTGAAAGTGCCCTAGTTATTGGTGATTCTATTACACGGAATGTGAAAATAGAGACACCAGCCACCATAGTCACATGTTTGCCGGGAGCCAGAGCGCCTGACATCAAAGCAAATTTGAAAGTGCTGGCTAATGCTAATCGTAAATACTCTAAGATTGTTATTCACGTCGGCGCTAATGATGTTCGACTTCGCCAGTCGGAGATCACCAAAATTAACATTAAAGAGGTATGTGAAATCGCACGTATGATGTCAGACACTGTCATTTGTTCTGGACTCCTTCCTGCTAGTAGGAGTGATGAGATAATTAGCAGACTATCATCACTCAATGGCTGGCTGTCTAAGTGGTGTCCACAGAATAATATAGGTTTCATAGACAATTGGAAAAGTTTTTGGGGCAGACCTGAACTGTTGAAAAGAGATGGTATTCATCCCTCCTGGGGTGGTGCTGCTCTTCTCTCTAGTAATATGGCACATAGTTTTAGAGCTCAACCTTGACTAACTGGGGCCCAGGTCAGGAAGCAGACAGACTGGCTAAACCGACCGTCTGCTAGCTGTCTCATGTCACAGAATTCAGATAAATCCCAACACATAGAGACTCTTTCACCTAGATATCATCATATAGAGAATGTGTCTGTACCCCGAACTAATAAATACAGAAAACTTCCAAACCCATTTACGGGTGATAATTTAATTGATGTTCAACAAGTAGTAAACAGAGATTATAAAGATAAACAAATGATAAAGCTTGGGTTGCTGAATATTCGATCCCTTTCTTCAAAAGCACTTATTGTAAATGATATTATCACAGAAAATAATCTAGATGTGCTGTGTTTGACAGAAACCTGGCTAAAACCAGACGATTACATTAAATGAGTCTAGCCCTCAAGGTTACTATTATCGACACGAACCTCGTCAGAAAGGTAAAGGGGGAGGTGTTGCTGTAATCTATAGTAATATCTTCAGTATTACTCAAAAGTCTTTCAGTTATATCTCTTTTGAAGTGATGGTGCTTTATGTAACGTTATATAATGTAAGTGACAAATCTCATTTGAAATTTGTGTTGGCTACTGTATACAGGCCACCAGGGCACCATACAGACTTTATCAAAGAATTTGCTGATTTTCTATCGGAGTTAGTACTGGCTGTGGATAAAGTCCTTATTGTTGGTGATTTTAATATACATGTAGATAATGAAAAAGACGCTTTGGGATTGGCATTAACAGATATTTTAAGCTCTATTGGAGTTAGACAACACGTGTCAGGACCAACTCATTGTCGTAATCATACTCTAGATCTAATATTGTCACATGGAATCGATATTGATGCCGTTGAAATTCTGCAGCAGAGCGATGACGTCTCAGATCATTATCTAGTCTCATGCGTGCTACATTTAACCAAGGCTGGAAAAAAGCCTGTCTGCCATAAATATGTTAGAACCATCACTTCTACAAATAAAAATTGCTTTATAAATAATCTTCCTGATCAATTTCATCAACTTAGCAAACCAGACAGCTTAGAAGAACTCGATGTTGCAACAGAAACTATTGACGCTCTCTTTTCGAACACTCTAGACTCTGTCGCTCCTTTGCGCTTAAAAAAGATTAAGGATATTAGTCCAACGCCATGGTATAACGAGCACACTCGGGCCCTTAAGAAAGCAGCCAGAAAAATGGAGCGCAGCTGGAAGAATTCAAAACTAGAAGTTTTTCGGATTTCATGGAGGGAGAAAATGATGGAGTACAGAAAGGCCGTAAAAACCGCTAGATCTACTTATTTTTCAAATCTTTTAGAAGAAAATAAACACAACCCTAAGTATTTATTTAATACAGTGGCTAAATTAACGAGAAATACAGCCTCAACTTCTGATGTTTCCAAACAGCACAGCAGTAATGCCTTTATGAACTTCTTTACTTGCAAGATTGACAACATTAGAGAGAAAATTATAGCCATGCAACTGTCTACTACAGTATCACATCAGACAGTGGATTTTAGTATCCCTGAGGAAAAATTCCATTCATTCGCTGCTATAGGAAAGGAAGAATAGTCTAAACTTGTTAAATCATCAAAATCAACAACAGGTATGTTAGACCCTATGCCGACTAAGCTATTGAAAGAGATGCTTCCAGAGGTCATAAATCCTCTTCTTAAGATCATTAATTCATCTTTATCACTAGGTTACGTACCGAAAAATTTTAAGCTAACTATTATCAAACCTCTTATTAAAAAACCACAACTTGATCCTGGTGAATTAGTCAGTTACAGACCGATTTCCAATCTACCTTTTCTGTCAAAAATACTAGAAAAGGCAGGATCATCTCAACTTAGTTCCTACTTGGAAAGAAATGGTATCTGTGAGGATTTCCAGTCAGGATTTAGACCGTACCATAGTACTGAGACAGCTCTCATTAGAGTTACAAATGATTTGCTCTTATCATCAGATCGTGGTTGTATCTCTCTATTAGTGTTACTAGACCTCAGTGCTGCTTTTGACACTATCGACCACAATATTCTTTTGAATAGACTAGAAAATTATGCTGGAATTAGTGGAATTGCATTGGCATGGTTCAAATCATACTTATCTGACCGTTATCAGTTTGTAGTAGTAAACGAAGAGATGTCATTTCGATCACAAGTTAAACATGGAGTACCACAAGGCTCAGTTCTAGGACTGTTGCTTTTCACTCTGTACATGCTACCCTTGGGAGATGTCATTAGGAAGCATGGCATTAGCTTTCACTGTTACGCTGATGATACTCAGCTCTATATTTCCTCGCGCCCTGACGAAACCTACCAATTCTCAATATTAACAGAATGCGTAGCTGATATAAAAAATTGGATGACTAGTAATTTCCTACTACTAAATTCAGAAAAAACAGAGATTCTAATTATTGGACCAAAAACTTCAGCACATAATAACCTAGAATACGGTCTAACACTTGATGGCTGCTCTGTTAAGTCGTCTTCGTCAGTTAGGAACCTGGGTGTGCTCTTTGATACCAATCTTTCATTTGAATGCCACATTTCTAGCATATGTAAAACCGCATTCTTCCATCTTAAAAATATATCTAAATTGCGACATATGCTCTCAATGACAAATGCGGAACAGCTAGTTCATGCGTTTATGACCTCGAGACTAGATTACTGCAATGCTCTACAGGGTGGTTGCCCTGCTCGCGTGATAAACAAATTACAGCTTGTCCAAAACGCAGCTGCTATAGTCCTTACTAGAACCAGGAAGTATGAACATATTAGCCCGGTTCTGTCAAAACTGCACTGGCTCCCTATTAAACATCGTATAGATTTTAAAATCTTGCTAATTACTTACAAAGCACTAAATGGCTTAGCTCCCCAGTACCTGAGTGAGCTCTTAATGCATTATAGTCCTTTGCGTCTATTACGATCTCAGAATTCTGCCCAGTTGTTAATACCTAGAATATCAAAATCAACCGCAGGCGGTAGATCCTTTTCCTATTTGGCACCTAAACTCTGGAACAATCTTCTAAGATCCGGGCCATGTCCGGGTCGGACGGGGAACCTGTGCCTGTGTGCGGCAGCAATGTGGCCCTGTGGTGTCGGCGGAGACTGTGTGAACTAGCTCATCCTTTGTTAAGACCTTACCGACTCATCAGCCAGTGGCACATATCCCAACAAACCGTCCCATACCGGCGTGATCAAAAAGATCTTAAACTAGATGGAACTAGATTAAATATTTTGACTGTTGCGATTCCAAATCGGTTTAATGACCTGTAACTCTGCCTGAGTATCGGACAAGTGTTCACTGTTGGCCAGAGGAGAACTGGCCCCCCGACTAAGCCTGGTTTCTCCCAAGGTTTTTTTCTCCATTTGTTGGAGTTTTGGTTCCTTGCCGCTGTTGCCTTTGGCTTGCTTAAGTTGGGGACACTTGCTTGATATTCAGCAGTGTTTTTGATATGCCTGCATTGGCGCCGTTGTATGCGAACTGAGCTGAGCCGGACGATTACGTCACTGTTTTCTGCAGTGCTGATATACCTAAATTAACTAGACTAATAACTACTGATATTTGCAACGGACTGAATCAATAATATCAATAAAATGCTCCGGGTCCCCATAACGCCAACAGGCCGGCCCAGACCTCCCTGTCGCCCTAGTGGCAGGAAGCGGGTTAAGGGATTAGCGTGGAGAGAGTGGAGAACCGTACGTCGGTTTGGCCACGGCCGTGGTCAGGAGCTCCCTGGGCGGAGCTCTCGGACCGGCTGTGTAGTCCTGACCGTTCACACCCCGCCCTCGGGGCGGAACTCGAGGAGGACCTGGTGGGCGGGACCTGGGGAGAGGGATAGGTCAAGAGACAGAGGGAGAAGAGAGAGAGGGAGAAAATAAAGGGTTGGAGAGAGTGACCGCTGGAAGGGTAAGAGTGCGTGAGTGTTTAATTAATACCCGTTTCTGCTCTATTGCGAAGTTATTATTTGCTGCTAGGAAGGATTCGTTCGATTCTTTGCTTAGTTGTATGTTTGCGCTTTGATTTGTATCTGTTTGTATTTGTATTCGCTGCCATTTAGTAGAACTGTAGCGGTTGTTGTTTTGGTATTGCTGGGCTGTGAACTTAAGTGCTGTACGTGCGCTTCCTGCAGTAGTTTCGATTTGGCCCATTCACGGCGAAACTCTTTTGCTGAGCTAATTGTTAGGGCGGGCTCAGCGACTGAAGCATATATAAACTGGGATTAGTTAGGAACAAGCAGGACAAGCGTGAGATCACTGAAGACGGCAAGAGCGCGTGAGTGTTTAATTAATACCCGTTTCTGCTCTATTGCGAAGTTATTATTTGCTGCTAGGAAGGATTCGTTCGATTCTTTGCTTAGTTGTATGTTTGCGCTTTGATTTGTATCTGTTTGTATTTGTATTCGCTGCCATTTAGTAGAACTGTAGCGGTTGTTGTTTTGGTATTGCTGGGCTGTGAACTTAAGTGCTGTACGTGCGCTTCCTGCAGTAGTTTCGATTTGGCCCATTCACGGCGAAACTCTTTTGCTGAGCTAATTGTTAGGGCGGGCTCAGCGACTGAAGCATATATAAACTGGGATTAGTTAGGAACAAGCAGGACAAGCGTGAGATCACTGAAGACGGCAAGAGCGCGTGAATGTTTAATTAATACCCGTTTCTGCTCTATTGCGAAGTTATTATTTGCTGCTAGGAAGGATTCGTTCGATTCTTTGCTTAGTTGTATGTTTGCGCTTTGATTTGTATCTGTTTGTATTTGTATTCGCTGCCATTTAGTAGAACTGTAGCGGTTGTTGTTTTGGTATTGCTGAGCTGTGAACTTAAGTGCTGTACGTGCGCTTCCTGCAGTAGTTTCGATTTGGCCCATTCACGGCGAAACTCTTTTGCTGAGCTAATTGTTAGGGCGGACTCAGCTGTTTCCACTCATACGTTAGTAAGTACGCTATTTATTTAGTGTGTACGCGCTGTCGCGGAAGCGTCAGCGGAAGCGTTCAGCCTCCTCATGTGAAGACCGACTCGGGTAAAGACCTGCGACTCTACCTGCGCGACTCCACCGAGCAAGGACACCGACACGACACTTAAGTATCCCCCTCCCCCCCCTCTTTTGCTCCCATACTCAACATGTGCTTTCAATATATTCCTGTTGTCACTCGCATACGCTCCACTATCACCCGCAGAAGGCAACCCAACACTACTAACCTGCGTCCTATTTACTCCTCTTCTAACCAACCTCTATCTGTTTCAGTAGGCCTATGGAATTGTCAGTCAGCTGTTAACAAAGCTGACTTCATTCCAGCCTTTGCCACTAACTTTTCTCTCAATATCTTAGGCTTGACTGAGACATGGATTCGTCCAGAGGACTCCTCAACCCCCGCTGCTCTTTCTAACAACTTCACTTTTACTCATACCCCTCGTCAGTCAGGAAGAGGAGGGGGCACAGGTTTCCTCATTTCTAACAATTGGAAATACTTAACTCACCCTGCTCTATACAACAACTGTTCGTTTGAATCTCATGCCATTACAATTACATACCCTGTCAAAATTCATCTTGTACTCATCTATCGCCCCCCAGGTCAATTGGGTACCTTTGTTGAGGAATTGGACATGCTGCTGTCCTCATTCCCAGACGATGGTAGTCCACTTGTACTACTGGGCGATTTCAACATTCACCTTGATAAACCGTATGCTTCCGATTTCCTCTCTCTCCTAGCCTCATTTGATTTCAACCGACTCATCACCACAAGTACCCACAAATCTGGCAACCAATTGGACCTGATCTACACACGTAACTGTATCACTGATAACATTCTGGTAACACCTCTGCACGTCTCTGACCATTTCTTTATCACTTTCAATCTGCAACTTATTTGTGCACCACCAACCACTTCACATGTTTCCTTCAGAAGAAACCTGCGCTCTCTTTCCCCTTCCCATCTCTCTTCTGTTGTGTCATCCTCCCTTCCCTCCCACACACAATTCTCATCTTTGGATGTAAATACTGCAACACACACATTATGCTCCACTTTATCTTCCTCCCTAGACAGTATCTGTCCTCCGTCATCCAGACCATCAAAAGCAACTCCTTCCAACCCCTGGATATCCGATGCGCTTCATGAAGACCGGACCAAACTCAGGGCAGCAGAAAGGAAATGGCGCAAATCACAAGACCCATCTGACCTAGGTTCGTACCAAGATCTGCTATCATCCTTTTCTGATGGAGTCCTTGCAGCTAAGTCCTCATACTTCCACAACAAAATCAACGGCGCTACAAACCCACGCTCACTCTTCAAGACATTCAACACACTCCTCTGTCCCCCTCCACCACCTCCCACCACATCTTTAACTGCTGATCGATTTGCCAAGTTCTTCACCGACAAGACATCTGCCATCAGCAGCCAGTTCTCTACACCACCCACACAGGAACTCAGCCCCTCCTCATCCACTAATCTTTTCCCTTCCTTTTCCCCTCTCACGGAGGCAGAAGTATCAAAACTTCTCCTCTCCACTCATCCCACCACCTGCCCTCTAGACCCCATCCCCTCACACCTTCTACAAGCCATCTCTCCCACTCTTTTACCAGCACTTACACACATCATTAACTCGTCTCTCCACACAGGCACTTTCCCTACCGCATTCAAGCAGGCTCGAGTAACCCCACTGCTTAAAAAACCCACGCTAGACACATCACTCGTGGACAACTACAGACCTGTCTCTCTCCTACCGTTCATATCAAAAACACTTGAACGAGTTGTATTCAACCAGGTGTCATCCTTCCTCACACAGAACGACCATCTGGACGTCAACCAATCTGGTTTCAAGAGCGGCCATTCAACAGAGACTGCGCTACTGTCTGTCACGGAATCCCTGCGGATTGCTAAGGCTGGCTCCAAATCATCTGTTCTCATCCTACTGGATCTATCTGCTGCCTTCGACACCGTAAACCATCAAATTCTTCTGTCCACCCTCTCGTCACTGGGCATCTCAGGTACTGCGCTTCAGTGGTTTGAGTCCTATCTCACAGGTAGGTCTTTCAGAGTTGCCTGGGGAGGGGAGGTATCCAAACCTCATGAACTGATCACTGGGGTTCCTCAGGGTTCAGTTCTTGGTCCCCTCCTATTCTCCATTTATACTACGTCACTGGGTCCCATCATACAGGCACATGGTTTCTCCTACCACTGCTATGCTGATGACACACAACTCTACCTGTCCTTCCAACCAGATGATTCCACAGTAGCTGCACGAATCTCAAGCTGTCTGGCGGACATCTCGACGTGGATGGAAGAACACCACCTGCAGCTCAACCTGGCAAAGACTGAGCTTTTAGTCTTCCCTGCCACTCCCACTCTTCAACATGACATCAACATACAGCTTGGTACAACCACCATTACCCCATCAAAGTCGGCCAGAAATCTTGGAGTTATCTTCGATGACCAACTGACCTTCAGTGACCACATCTCAAAGACGGCGCGGTCATGCAGATTTGCACTTTGCAACATCAGGAAAATCCGTCCCTTCCTGACTGAGCACGCAACACAACTGCTTGTCCAGGCCCTGGTCATTTCAAGGCTTGATTACTGCAATGCTCTTCTGGCTGGTCTGCCATCAAGTGCAATCAAACCTCTTCAAATGATCCAGAATGCTGCTGCACGTCTTGTCTGCAACGAGCCTAAGAGAGCCCACGTCACGCCCCTCTTCATCTCTTTGCACTGGCTACCCCTTGCTGCTCGCATCAAGTTCAAGGCGCTGATGCTTGCTTACAGATCCACCACAGGCTCTGCACCTTCCTACCTCCACACACTGCTACAACGCTACGTCCCCACCAGAAGCCTGCGATCGCTAAAGGAACGAAGACTTGTGGTACCATCACAGAGAGGCACAAAATCACTCTCCAGAACATTCTCCTTCACTGCTCCCTGCTGGTGGAATGATCTCCCTACTTTCATCAGGAACGCAGATTCCCTGGCAATATTCAAGAGACAGCTGAAAACTCACCTCTTCCGTGAACACTTAATCCCCTCATTAAAAAAAAAAAAAAAAAAAAAAAAAAAAACCCTATCCTTCCCCCTTTTTCCCTTCCTACTCTAGCTTATGGTACTGAGCAATGTATGAAACTTGTATTGTGAGCATGTCCTGTGTTATTTGCCAATTCATGAAGAATCGCTTGTTTGTTTTCCTCACTTGTAAGTCGCTTTGGATAAAAGCGTCTGCTAAATGACTAAATGTAAATGTAAATGTAAGGGTTTCCCCGACCCCGGAGCACGCCGCCATCTGATCCTCCGCCAGTTGGATGGCTGAGTCCAGCAACGTCGGACGGTGGCACTGTACCCACTCGGCCGTTTTCTTTGGCAGCCGGGTGATGAACTGCTCCAGCACCACCCAATCGATGACCTGCTCAACGTCGCTTCCCTCAGCCAGTAGCCATTTACGGCAGGAGTCCCGGGGCTGTTGAGCCATCACGAAGGGTCGGCCGCTCGCACTCAGGTCCACCGAGCGGAAGTTCTGGCGGTGTTGTTCCTGGCTTTGGGCAACCCGCTGGATGACGGCTCTTTTCAGGTCGTCAAAGACCAGGAGGTTCTGCACCGGCAGTTGTTGAGCCGCCAGCTGTGCCTCCCCTGACAACAGCGATATTAATCGTACCGGCCATTGCTCCCGGGGCCACTCCCCAGCCTCCGCTGTTTTCTTAAACAGTTCGAGGAAGGCCTCAGGATCATCCTGAGGACCCATCTTATCCAGCGGCAGGTGGAGGGCCGGGGTTGGAGGTCCGAACCTCCCGGTCCATCCAACTTCGGAACCTCTCGCGGTCCTCTTGTTGCGCTTGGAGAATTGCCTGGAAACGTCGCTCCTGGTCCGTACACATCTCCAGCAGCGCCTGATGTTTCTCTTGGTGGAGGGCCGCGAGGGATGATATGACCTCCGTAAATGACGTAGTCAGCGGAGTTTGCATAACGGCTTCGGGTTTCGACACCAGTGTAATAAAGTCCATAAATAAACGTTTAGGAAGGAAGAGGGCGGGGTCGGCTTTTGTACAAATAAGCAGGTGGCGATTCCACGATTTGCGTCATTAGCAAACGCTACATCCTCTGTACGCGTATATAGCTTTTTAAGAGGTTTCAACGCCCTGATGAAAGGATAAGTGAAACTAAGAGAACTTAAATAATCAAAGATCTAAATTAATTCATATTCAATCGCACGATCAGTTATTAATGTTACATCAGAAACATTACCAATTAGAGGTCGTTTACAATTGGAGTCAGATTAAGCGAACAGCTAAAGTAAAACTTAAACTAAAGTGGTATTTTGATAGTTTTGCTTGTTGTTTCAATGGAGCCAGCAAGAAAGAGAAAGACTTCCCCTGTATGGAAATTTTTTGATCAGATTTCTTCTAACAAGGTAGGCCTACATACATTTCATATCAATGCATCCTATAGGCTATATATACATATATAAATTATAATAATCTTTTATTTAAAGGGGAAGTGTATGTTGTGCTTCAAGAAATTGGGGTACAATAATAACACTTATTAACACATTATCGGGCCTTGCATGAAAATAAGGAGGGAAATGGAGGTGGGCCCATCCAAGGTGTGTCATTGCAAATATTACAAAATAATAATATATTCTTCACTTTTGTAAATCAATACAATTAAAGCAAAGTGTGTTTAATTTACACAGCTTCTCTTATTTCTAGCTACCAGAAAACAAGAGCTGGATGAGGCCCTGGTCACAATGATTGTGAAGGACACACAGCCATTTAGTGTTGTGGAGGATGTTGGATTTAGGGACTTTGTTCACAAACTAGACCCAACCTATGTTCTTCCAACAAGACAGGTGTGTAGATGCAACGTATTAAGCAAAATATTATTATAATATTGCATTTGACAATTAAGCACAGCTTTTCCTTTTCTTTTCCTTTCTTTTAGGCTGTAAAGGCCATGGTGGAGGCAAAATGTGCTGAGTCCAAGGAGAAGGCCAAAGCTGAGGTTAAGAAGATGGCTGCAGTTAGCCTGACATCTGACATGTGGACATCCATCAACATGGATGCATACCTGGCAGTAACTTGCCACTTTGTGGACAACAACACCTGTCTCAAAAAAAAAGAAATCGGCTTAGCCCTAAAACATTTGAAAAAATAATATTCTTGAATAAAAACTCCTAAAGTATATCCTCTTCATTATTTTTCTTGTTTCCAAAAATCACAGTCCAAGATACACAAGCACATCCACTGCCCTCTGCCCAGTTAAACCCAGACACTTATAAAATTATAATTTTGCCCCGTCTGCCTATGATCAAACAATTGATTTACAGTCGTGGCCAAAAGTTTTGAGAATTACATAAATATTGTAAATTGGAAAAGTTGCTGCTTAAGTTTTTATAATAGCAATTTGCTTATACTCCAGAATGCTATGAAGAGTGATCAGATGAATTGCATAGTCCTTCTTTGCCATGAAAATTAACTTAATCCCCAAAAAACCTTTCCACTGCATTTCATTGCTGTCATTAAAGGACCTGCTGAGATCATTTCAGTAATCGTCTTGTTAACTCAGGTGAGAATGTTGACGAGCACAAGGCTGGAGATCATCATGTCAGGCTGATTGGGTTAGAATGGCAGACTTGACATGTTAAAAGGAGGGTGATGCTTGAAATCATTGTTCTTCCATTGTTAACCATGGTGACCTGCAAAGAAACGCGTGCAGCCATCATTGCGTTGCATAGAAATGGCTTCACAGGCAAGGATATTGTGGCTACTAAGATTGCACCTAAATTAACAGTTTATAGGATCATCAGCAACTTCAAGGAAAGAGGTTCAATTCTTGTAAAGAAGGCTTCAGGGCGTCCAAGAAAGTCCAGCAAGTGCCAAGATCGTCCCCTAAAGAGGATTCGGCTGCGGGATCGGAGTGCCACCAGTGCAGAGCTTGCTAAGGAATGACAGCAGGCAGGTTTGAGCGCATCTGCACGCACAGTGAGGTGAAGACTTTTAGAAGATGGCCTGGTGTCAAGAAGGGCAGCAAAGAAGCCACTTCTCTCCAAAAAAAACCATCAGGGACAGATTGATCTTCTGCAGAAAGTATTGTGAATGGACTGCTGAGGACTGGGGCAAAGTCATATTCTCCGATGAAGCCCCTTTCCAATTGTTTAGGGCATCTGGAAAAAGGCTTGTCATCCAAGGGAGTGGGCTCACTCACAATTCTGCCCAAAAACAAAGCCATGAATAAAGAATGGTACCAAAACACCCTCCAACAGTAACTTCTTCCAACAATCCAACAACAGTTTGGTGAAGAACAATGCATTTTCCAGCACGATGGAGCACCGTGCCATAAGGCAAAAGTGATAACTATGTGGCTTGGGGACCAGAACGTTGAAATTTTGGGTCCATGGCCTGGAATCTCCCCAGATCTTAATCCCATTGAGAATTTGTGGTTAATCCTCAAGAGGCGGGTGGACAAACAAAAACCCACTATTTCTGACAAACTCCAAAAAGTGATTATGAAAGAATGGGTTGCTATCAGTCAGGATTTGGCCCAGAAGTTGATTGAGAGCATGCATAGTCGAATTGCAGAGGTCCTGAAAAAGAACGGCCAACACTGCAAATACTGACACTTTGCATAAATGTCATGTAATTGTCGATAACAGCCTTTGAAACGTATGAAGTGCTTGTAATTATATTTCAGTACATCACAGAAACAACTGAAACAAAGATCTAAAAGCAGTTTAGCAGCAAACTTTGTGAAAACTAATATTTATGTAATTCTCAAAACTTTTGGCCACGACTGTACATACATTTGATAGTCCCATAAATTTCAAGCCAATACATTTATTACAACTTTATGTTAATACAATCATTATATACCACAAGAAAATACACATTATTTTGGGAATTGCACCACTGAAAGCCGGCGTATATGTTATTGACCGCTGTAGAACTCTGGTCAGAGAGTCGGAGTCATCAGATAGAGTTTCGTTGTTTATTGCACAAGAGTGACCATATATACACACAGTAGTGTACTTGAGGTAGTTTTCTGAAATAAATAAAATAACAGAAATAAATACTCATTGTATTAATATGATCAACAACTTAACAGATTAAAAACTTAATGATAAACGAATTTACATAATGCACTAATATATAAAGATGCCCAAGAAATTTATCGGCATGATTCAGTAATAATAACAAACTGTATAGTGCAATGAAGAACTCACAAATTATGAATTGCACATGGAAATGAAACTGTACCATTAATACAGGCAGTAACAATGATGAACAAACAATGATACCATCATGCTGAGAAATGTTACACTTTGAAGGAAAAAGTTTTGTAAACATTAATAATACTAGCCGTGATGCTAGCGGGCCAAATCCGCTCGTTAAACAGGATCAAATTACACTCAGAAAGATCGCAAAGCACAAAGGACAGGACACTTCAAGGAAGATACAGCCACTCTTCCCATGCAAAAAAGACTGAAAAATTATCAGTTTCCAACACAAATTCAGAAGGGTTTAAAAGAAGAAAGAGACAACCCAAAAAAACAGAAAACATTGATGCAGGACTGGGTGCCCAACACCTTGTTTGAAATTGAGATCAAATGAAGGGCTGATTTTTTTTTTGTGTGGTCCAATGTTTAGTTGTTAACTGGATGTTAATTTCAAAACAATACTGTTTTCTGAAGACTCTGCAAAGCCATTTTCAATGTGATGTATTTTGTGTGCCGAAAAAGTAATTGCCATTATAAATTTGATATTTTTGATCTATCATTAATTATTACTGTTACTGTCAGACTTTGTGTGTATATAAAGGACGATAACGACGAAGATAAGATAAACATAGATTTAATTCAAAGTCCACGGGAATACAGGCAGGCAGATGAATACAGGTAGATGGACCAACTGCGGAGGGAGGGAGGGAGGGAGGGAGGGGGCTCAGGTGGAGGACGAGGAGACGAAGGGCGGACAGGACAACAGGCAGACAACGTGGCAGATGATAGGAGGAACCAGGGAGGAGTAGATGGTGGGAGGAGCCAGGGAGGAGACAGACGGGACTTGGAACAGGAGGAGGATGGTTGAACCCAGGCCACAGTCACGCCCACCTGGTCCTCCTGGTCCTCGTTCTCCACCGCAGGCTCCCTCACGAGCGCTGTAGCCGGCTCACGCACTTGGTCAAACTCACTCTGTAATTCTGGCTCCGTGGCAAACGTCGGCTCTGTCGCTCCATTTGGTGATGGCTTGTGCGGGCGTTCTGTGCCGCGAGATGGTGGTTGGTCTCGCTCTGGGTCCGGAGTGGGGCTGGCGAGATCTTCTCCCAGGCAGGCGGTAAATGATGAGTTGCAGCTCGCCAGCACCCACTCCACAAAGGCAGCAAAATCCACACGCGGACCCTCTCCGGACAACTGCGCTCTGCATGTGGCATTCAAGCTCACTTGGTAGAACGTGCAGAGGCAGTCGTCCGGGTAGTGTGTTAAATAGGCAATGTCCAAAAAGGTCTGCGTGTGGTCCTCCAATGCTTGTTCCCCCTGCTCCAACAGCAGGAGACGAACACCGGGGAGATCCATGATGGCAGGGGAAAACACAACAAACAAAAACGAAACTATCAAAACGGGAAAACAAAACGGAGAACACACTGCTAACAATCACACTTTGTGGTTCGGTTTTTCTGTCAGGCTTTGTGTGTATATAAAGGACGATAACGACAAAGATAAGATAAACATAGATTTAATTCAAAGTCCACGGGAGGGAGGGAGGGCAGGCAGGCAGCATTAACGAGAACCAACCGAGACTGAACAAACACAAGGAGAATATATAGGGGAGATAATGAGGGATAACTTAATCAGGGTGAACAGAAACAGGTGCGGGTAATTAACTAAACAGGCAAACACTGAGGGCAAATGAACAGAATGACATCACTAGACAGGACTAAACTAAACACAACAGTCCATGGGTGTGACAGTTACAGTACCATTGCAATGTGGCTAGATGACAATCATACTTCATACTTCAATCATGAATCATACTTCATTTATCCAATAAAACATTTTTAATTATTTATTTTAAGAACCTTACTTTACATATAAGCATATAAATGTAACAAAAATATAAGGGTATTAAAAAGCCCCTAATGATCCACTTAGTTCTCAAGTAATTGGGAAAGTTTTCAAAAGACAGGATCTGTATAAATAAAATGTCAAACATAAAAGGTTACTGTAAGATTTAACAACAAACATTTGGTGCTGGCCGTAATACAATGTATGAAATTTGTTCTGTTTTTCATTTTAGACTGTCTATGATGAAACTTAACACTCCATCCACTGCCTGTGGACCAAACGTGTGGGTTAACAAACTGAAGGCTGAGGTAGAATCCAGGCTTGATTGCAAGTTGGCCACTTGCCAGTGTTGTCCTTTAATGATAAAAATATGAAAGTTAATAAAAAATAAAACCAAACATCCAAAATCAGCAACGTATATACAGTACCTCCGCATTAATTAAATCTACTTTACCTGGTCACTTATGTCTTTACGTACCAACTTTGGACTGACATTTTGACACAGGCTTTTGGTTAGACCAGTGGCTAGGTCTGAAGCCTCCCCCTCTGTTAATGCACTAAAAATGCAAGTCCTAGTCTTAACTTTCTTGGGAAGATTCAAGACCATTTCAGGCAGATTTTTTTGCGCCCCTTAAGGGCTTAAAATGAACAGTAGGGGATTAGAATAAAAAAAAAAGCGAGATGAAAACAAATATAAAACACAACTTACATTTTGTGGGGGATTTTTGTGGGGTTTCACTGCAATTTGCACAACTTACTTTTAGCCTACACATTTTTATAAAGGATATATATACCCTCAACAATGATATATATATAATTATATATATATAATAACTAGCTTAAAACTATATATATATATATATATATATATATATATATACACATATATATACATACATACATACATACACAGTGGGTACAGAAAGTATTCAGACCCCCTTAAATTTTTCACTCTTTGTTATATTGGAGCCATTTGCTAAAATAATTCAAGTTAATTTTTTTCACACCTGGATTTGGGGATCCTCTGCCATTCCTCCTTGCAGATCCTCTCCAGTTCTGTCAGGTTGGATGGTAAATGTTGGTGGACAGCCATTTTAGGTCTCTCCAGAGATGCTCAATTGGATTTAAGTCAGGGCTCTGGCTGGGCCATTCAAGAACAGTTACGGAGTTGTTGTGAAGCCACTCCATTATTTTTGCTGTGTGATTAGGGTCATTGTCTTGTTGGAAGGTAAACCTTCTGCCCAGTCTGCGGTCCTGAGAACTCTGGACAAGGATATCCCTGTACTTGGCCGCATTCATCTTTTACCCTCGATTGCAACCAGTCGTCCTGTCCCTGCAGCTGAAAAACACCCCCACAGCATGATGCTACCACCACCATGCTTCACTGTTGGGACTGTATTGGACAGGTGATGAGCAGTGCCTGGTTTTCTCCACACATACTGCTTAGAATTAAGGCCAAAAAGTTCTAACTTGGTCTCAATCAGACCAGAGAATCTTATTTCTCACCATCTTGGAGTCCTTCAGGTGTTTTTTAGCAAACTCCATGCAGGCTTTCATGTGTCTTGCACTGAGGAGAGGCTTCCGTCAGGCCACTCTGCCATAAAGCCCCGACTGGTGGAGGGCTGCAGTGATGGTTGACTTTCTATAACTTTCTCCAATCTCCCGACTGCATCTCTGGAGCTCAGCCACAGTGATCTTTGGGTTCTTCTTTACCTCTCTCACCAAGGCCCTTCTCCCCCGATAGCTCAGGTTGGCCGGACGGCCAGCTCTAGGAAGGGTTCTGGTCATCCCAAACGTCTTCCATTTAAGGATTATGGAGGCCACTGTGCTCTTAGGAACATTAAGTGCAGCATACATTTTTTGTAAACTTGGCTAGATCTGTGCCTTCCCACAATTCTGTCTATGAGCTCTTCAGGCAGTTCCTGATTCTCATTTGCTCTGACATGCACTGTGAGCTGTAAGGTCTTATATAGACAGATGTGTGGCTTTCCTAATCAAGTCCAATCAGTATAATCAAACACAGCGGACTCAAATGAAGGTGTAGAACCATCTCAAGGATGATCAGAAGAAATGGACAGCACCTGAGTTAAATATATGAGTGTCACAGCAAAGGGTCTGAATACTTAGGACCATGTGATATTTCAGTTTTTATTTTTTAATAAATCTGCAAAAATGTCAACAATTCTGTGTTTTTCTGTCAATATGGGGTGCTGTGTGTACATTAATGAAGAAAAAAATTAACTTAAATGATTTAAGCAAATGGCTGCAATTTAACAAAGAGTGAAAGATTCAAGGGGGTCTGAATACTTTCCGTACCCACTGTGTATAATATATATATATATATATATATATATATATATATATATATAGTTTTAAGCTAGTTATTCTTATCTTTTGCTGTAGTGTATCAGTAGGAAATATCAGTTTACATTTCCAAACATTCATTTTGCCATTAATTGTAATAATCCAGTGAGATTTTTGTATGCACAAGGAGTCTTTTAGCTTGGGTAAAAGAACTGAAAAACAAAGCTTAATTATTAGGTATACGTTCTGAATGTAGAGCTTAATTTTTTTTTCTTCATATGCTTGGACATTCAAGGTAATGTTTCTCTATTATGTTAAAAACCACTACCAGAACAATTTTGTTGTGTTGCTCAGGACTCTAAACAACACACTTTGGCAGATTACATCCACAATAACACCTCAAGGCAAGTATCAACTAAATGAAGTAGACTGGGGACGAGTGTATTTGCAATGACCTTTTTTACAATTATAAAATGACTCACAAACAACTATCACAAAACATGAAAACAGTCGTGGATCATCCAGGTCATGACAGGACAGTACTAAATAAAAACAACATTTTTATAATCCCTCTTAAAAGATTTAAAATGTTGATGAAACTTAACTGTGCTTTTTCAGACTGTCAGAGTCAGAGAATCACCAATTGCTGTTTAAAAGACATTAAAATTCAAAGTAATCACTTTGGTAATCTAAAATACTTTTAAGATTTAACTGTAATCTGATTACCACCCTTTTAAAATGTAACTGTAATGAAATACAGTTACTCAAATTTTGTATTTTAAATATGTAACCAAGTTACTTGTATTTCGTTACTCCCCAACCCTGTGTATTATGCATGCCAAGTCAGTGGTTGGAGATGTCGCTTTGTCAAGAAACTCCCTACGAACACGTAATACACATGGGTGAACATGTAACACGCATACACATGATGTCAACGTTTTTACAAATTCTCACTTTTGTTGTTTACATTGAGACAGTAAAGGCATCATTTTCAAAACATTGCACATTGAAACTTGCCATTTGCAGGCCCCCAAAACACTGTTATCATGTACATGAACGCCCAAATAAACCAAATGATTACAGCTTTGAAATTAAGGGATATTATCAAAAATAGTAATGTTTTTAATTGTTAATCTACTACCTTCAATTCTTCAGAATCTCCTTTTTCTTGTCATTGGTTTCACCAAATGGATCCATGTATGTCACTTCTTGTTTTGTTAGGTCACAGAACTACAAAATAAGATCAGAAAATAATCAGAAAGAACAATCACAATAACAGTCAATTGTAAGAAATATTAGTTCTATCACATTGAGTCTGGTATGGTTTCCTACTGAACAAAGCCTGGGACATTCAAAATGTTACAATTTGGCCAACTAACAAAAAGTGTCCAGTGATTTTCATTTTCCAGGAGGGCACCAATAACTTTATTGTAGGTTATAAGAATGTCTTTCTGGAAAGATTGAATTATTAAATGAATCAAAAGAAATCTGTTTTATATGTAACATTGTGTGTTGGGCTCTAGGTAGAATTCAGAAACCCTTGTTATTAGTGACCATTCAAAATAAAAATAAAAAAAATTGATTAATACTTGAAAATTCTTACAGCCCCTTTAAAATAATATAAGGCTGAAGGTTGTAACTTTTTCAGAGTTAAAACATTCTTTTGCGGCTGAATATGCAAAGAGGATTTAGTATGCAAACCATCTGTATGTTGATTCTCCAGAAGTGTAAACAATGAAATAAACAATTATTAATTACAAATAAATGGAAAATGGTCAACTGTGCTTTAAAGGCTAAAAAGGAGGACAATCAATAGCATACATGAAAACAATGTTAAACTCACTTTGTACTCCTCAGTACTCCTCACAACTAGGTAAGCACTGTACCTCATATATTTTTTGAAAACTATCAGTTGCAATTCCATGCTAGTCACATTAAAATCTGCAGCTTTAATCTTTATATGGACAAATGTTTTGATTGCATTCAGGTGCTGGTCATATAATTAGAATATCATTAAAAAATTCATTTATTTCACTAATTCCATTCAAAAAGTGAAACTTGTATATTATATTCATTCATTACACACAGTCGGATATATTTCAAATGTTTATTTCTTTTAATTTTGATGATTATAACTGACAACTAAGGAAAATACCAAATTCACTATCTCAGAAAATAAGAATATTGTGAAAAGGCCTTTAAATGGTCTCTCAGTCTAGTTCTGTAGGCTACACGATCATGGGGAAGACTGCTGACTTGACAGTTGGTACCTTGCACAAGGAGGGCAAGACACAAAAGGTCATTGCAAAAGAGGCTGGCTGTTCACAGAGCTCTGTGTCCAAGCACATTAATAGAGAGATGAAGGGAAGGAAAAGATGTGGCAGAAAAAAAGTGTACAAGCAATAGGGATAACCGCACCCTGGAGAGGATTGTGAGACAAAACCCATTCAAAAATGTGGGTGAGATTCACAAAGAGTGGACTGCAGCTGGAGTCAGTGCTTCAAGAACCACTACACACAGACGTATGCAAGACATGGGATTCAGCTGTCACATTCCTTGTGTCAGCCACTCTTGAAGAACGGACAGGGTCAGAAGCGTCTCGCCTGGGCGACAAAAAGGACTGGACTGCTGCTGAGTGGTCCAAAGTTATGTTCTCTGATGAAAGTAAATTTTGCATTACCTTTGAAAATCAGGGTCCCAGAGTCTGGAGGAAGAGAGGAGAGGCACACAATCCACGTTGCTTGAGGTCCAGAATAAAGTTTCCACAGTCAGTGAGGGTTTGGGGTGCCATGTCATCTGCTGGTGTTGGTCCACTGTGTTTTCTGAGGTCCAAGGACAACGCAGCCGTATACCAGGAAATTTTAGAGCACTTCATGATTGTGAAGATATGCCAGACCCAACAATGCAGAAGAGCTGAAGGCCACTATCAGAGCAACCTGGGCTCTCATAACACCTGAGCAGTGCCACACACTGATCGACTCCATGCCAAGCTGCATTGCTGCAGTAATTCAGGCAAAAGGAGCCCCAACTAAGTATTGAGTGCTTTACATGCTCATACTTTTCAGTTGGCCAAAATTTCAAAAAATCCTTTCTTTGTATTAGTGTTAAGTAATATTCTAATTTTCTGAGATACTGAATTTAGGATTTTCCTTAGTTGTCAGTTATAATCATCAAAATTAAAAGAAATAAATATTTTAAATATATCCGTTTGTGTGTGTGTAATGAATGAATATAATATACAAGTTTCACTTTTTGAATGGAATTAGTGAAAAATCAACTTTTTGATGATATTCTAATTATATGACCAGCACCTGTATATATTAGATAATATATTATTTTACGTAACCTTGCAGAAGTAGTGGCTTTTGACCCTCTGCGATCCAGACAGAATCTTAGTCATTAATTGTGTACAAATATTGTACACATCCTTGAATTTCAGAGAGAGAGAGAGAGAGAGAGAGAGAGAGAGAGAGAGAGAGAGAGAGAGAGAGAGAGAGAGAAAGAGACTTGACTTAACACACTTTATTAAAACATTCTAAAAATATACAATTATACCTCACACATCACAAAATATTCAAGAAAAAAGAAATAAATAAAAATTAACATATTTTATATATATATATATATATATATATATATATATACACACACATACATACAATAACAGTAATAATTAACTAAAGATTACCAATTAAACATTATTTCTCCATCCTCACTAAATGACAGTAACGCTCCATTTGCACACCATTTAAGCTCAAACTCAAGCAAGTTAATTGTCATTTGAAAAAATCTAAACTCCACTCTTATTCTGGATTCCACCAAAGCATAAAAAAGTAGAGAAACATTTATATTTCTCCCTTCTGCAGCCAATCTACAAGACTTCCAAATGGCTAATTTGGCTTGTCCAATTATAAAATTCACTCTAGTACACTGCTGTCTGTGCTCTTTTGAATACTTGCAACCATAAATGAACAGTGTCTTTGTAAAAACAAATCCCAAATTCCCAATTAATCTTTCTAGCAACGTAAACAATGAACCCAATCTAGAGCATTCAGTAAAAACATGAAAAACAGATTCTGGTGAAGAGCAAAAAATGCAAGATCGTAAAACATTAAAGTTAAATTTAGAGACATGAGAATTAGTGGGCAGCACACAATACAATAACCTCCACTGTAGGTCCCCAGATCACTTAGGTAGAGGACCCTTATAAAAAAGCCTCCAAGAAGGTGAGAGAGTAGCAGGAACTGTTAAAAATTCTCTCCATTTTGTATCACCTCTGTCCTTAATATGCTCAAAATAATGCTGATATAGATCTCTTTTTCCGACCACCTGAAAATCAAGCTCTTGTAATCTATTAAATTTCAACAACTTTCCTTCATGATCATCTTCTAATCCATAATTCAATTATCGGGAAAGACTAAGGAGTAAAGATATGTCTTAAGTCTAGATTTAAAAACAGAAATAGGGAGCACTCATAATGTCAGGTGGCAGCTAATCCATAACTGCATTCTGGACCATTTGCAAATGTGCCAATGAAGATTGAGTTAGGCCAAGGTATAACGAATTACAATATTCCAGCCGTGATGTGATAAATGCATGAATAACTTAAAAATGTTCTGAAAGGAAAGTGTTGATTTAAGTCTGGAAATGATTCTGAATTGCTGCTGTTTTTAACAACTGGCTAATTTGTTTTTCAAAAGAAAGCTCAGAGTCAAAGATAACACATACATTTTTTGCATGTGACTTAACATATGGAGTGAGATTTTCTAAGTAATTGGCTATAGAGTTTCTGGTTTTGGAGGGTTCAAAAATAATCACCTCAGTTTTCTCATTGTTAAACTGGAGGAAATGATTTGCCATCCGGCATTTAATATCCTTAAGACAGTCCATGAGAGGCTGCAGAGACTCTCTAGTTTTCAATGGAAGAAACAACAGAGAACATATTGAAATAAGTGTTATATTTTCTAATTATGTTGCAGAGCGGAAGTCATTAAATCATTCATTCAAAAACATTGTTTAAATAATTTAATTAAATAGACTGCAGTAATTAATATTTTGTCCCCTAGTAAATAATATGTTATTTTTTTAGTTGTCTGTTCTTGATTTTATCCAGAATCGTGCAACTCTATCACAAATTAAAATAACTCATGGATGTTCATCTTCCCTGCTGTTGTAGCAATTTCTTAAAATTTTATGTACCTACATGTTTCGTCTGTTTTTATTGTTTGTCAACACATTACATATTATGTATCTGCAATGCATCCACTAATCTTCCATCCATACTGACTAGTGCTGGCTATTTAACAATTCATGACCATTCATAATTATTTTGAGCAATAGAATTATATAATATATATATATATATATAATATAAAATTAAATTATACAAGTGGCCTATATAAAATTACAAAATAAACATTTATAAATCAGTACTTTTTTACTCAAGTACATTAAACATTAAGTACTTTTGTACTTTCAGTCAAGTAAAATTGAAAAGGAGCACTAAATACTTTCACTTGAGTAATATTTAATTTTATCTGCAATTTTACAAGTACTTGATTTGTGTACTTCGTCCACCATTGATCATGCGGGCCTTACCTTGAATTGAGCAAAAGGCAAGTTCGGTTGCAAAAGCTATCTTTCGGACATACTATTACTGCACAAGGCCTACTTCCTGGAGACAGTCACATTCAGCCAATTCTAAAAGCACCAGCCCCCACAGACCCTGCCAAATTACACTTATTCTTAGGACTGACGTCCTGGTACTCACGTTTCATGCCAAACAATTTTCGGAGGTCAAGCCAATGGCCAGAACATTGGTTTTTCTGGCCAATGTTCTGAGTTGTGGGAGCTGTGGGCCTGGCCCCTCAGGAGATCCAGTACATAGATTCCAGTATCTCAACCGAGGTTGTAGAGACCATTCTCCAATCCAGAGCCCCCTCTACACAGTCATTTATCCAATAAAACTGTAAAACATTTGTGAATTCCAGTTTAAATAAGATTTTAAAGTTTGTTAAATTTTTTATCTTCATGTCTTAAAATTAATTATTTGGACCTCTCTGACATTTGTTACGTTCTTGTGGGTAATTAGGAGTACCACGACGGAGTTTCACAGGAAAAGACATTTATTAATAATCCACCGGTGAAATGACGAGGAGATCAACATCCACACAAGACATCCAAACAATATACAATGACCGATCAGGAGTGAGGGAAACACAGGGATTAAATACAGGAGCTAAAGACTGGGACACAGGTGAATGACATAACTAATAATGACGAACAGCTGACAGGAACTAATGAAGATGGTGACGGGAACATAAACAAAGAGCACATGTGAAAATGAAACTAAACAGTGCAGACAAAAAATACATGTAACATTACCACCCCCTCCCGGAAGGCGCGACCTCACGCCAAAAAGAGTCCAAACAGGAAAGGGGGGGCGGGGACCCTGGAGGCCATGGGCAGGAGTAGGTCAGGTGGCCTCCTGGGTGGAGTCCAGGGCGCAGCCAGGCATCCAGGGCAGAGTCCAGGGCGGAGCCTGAAACTCAGGTGTCCAGGGTGGAGTCCACAGCGACAGCCAGGGCGAAGCTGGGAACCCAGGCATCCCTGGCAGAGTCCAGGGCGGCGTGGCCTTCTTGGCCTCTTCTTGGCCAGGCTCAGTTAACTTCTAAACAAAAAGAGGAAACAAACACAACACAGAGTGATACAGAACAGAAATATTTATTTCAAAATGCAAAAAATGAAACTGTACACTTGATATAACACGAAAAATTAACCTCTGCAATATCATATAAAAATAAAAAGAAACTAAAACAACAAAATGAAAAAAGCAGCAAAAGTAACAAAAAACAACAGAATAAGAAATAATTAGTCTTGTTTGATCCTTGTGTTCTTCCTATATAAGCCCTGTGCTTCTTCTGTTCCTTAGTCGGTCGTTGTATATTGTTTGGATGTCTTGTGTGGATGTTGATCTCCTCGTCATTTCGCCTATGGATTATTATTAAATGTATTTGCCTAATGCCCGTCTATGGTCTTCATTGGCTGCCCGCGAACAACATCTTCTTTGACCCGCACTCAAATGGTGTAGCTGTTCGTGTTGTATACATGAAAAATGGCATGAAAATGGCAATGAACAGGGGAGTGCCCTCTGGTGGCTCTCAAGGGCACTCCAGCACAGGACTGTAACAGTCTTACTGAAATACTTCTGTGGCTCACTATTGCCTACAATTGTGTCACTTAATGCAGATTGTCTGTCATTCTTATTACTCTGAGTAATGATAAAGGATGGAGCAAGATTTGTTTTACAAACTTTACATCAGTCATTCATGTTAGTGGATGGTTCAATTCCAGGGGCCTAATTTATAACATTTTATGTATAAACCTTACTAAAAGTGAACGTACGACATAAATCTGAAAATGGTGTACGCAAAAAAAAAAAAAAAGAGATTCATAAAAACCATGTGTACACAAGAACCTGCTAATAAATAGCTATAAGCTATGTAGCTATAAAATAGATTTTTCAGATAAAGTTTTTAGAATAGAGTTGATTCATTAATTTCCACCGTCCAAATAGTATTTTAATTGTTTTAAACAATTCGAATGAAATCGAATTTATGCAACTTTTCTTTTAGGATGTTTAGGCTATTTTTTAGTGGATACAGATATGGGCCTACTTATATGAGTTTGCGTCAAGGTGCGCAAATTTTGAAAAAAACCTTGGGAGAAATCAGGCTTAGTCGGGGGGCCAGTTCTCCTCTGGCCAACAGTGAACACTTGCCTGATACTCAGGCAGAGTTACAGGTCATTAAACCAATTTGGAATCGCAACAGTCAAAATATTTTATCCAGTTCCATCTAGTTTAAGATCTTTTTGATCACGCCGGTTAGGTTTTCCACCCTAAAGTGTTGTCTGATAGGTTTGTGAACCAATCTATTCAGCTTGCCAAGTTTAATCCTGAAGAGACTTCCCAGACTGCCCTGAGTCCAGTGACACCTCGGAGTGATAGTTGCATTAGATCTCAATGGAGAGACAGAAACCTCTCAGACTTCATCAGAAAGATCTTAATCTGTGTTCCGAAGATGAATGAAGGTCTTACGGATGTGGAACAACACAAGGATGAGCTAACCCTTCAAGCAATGTAAACGAAGATATAAGATTAATAGTAAAATTTTTGTATCAAAGTAATGACTTGTAAATAATTGTATATTATTGATTATATTATTATTATTATATTAATTGTATAAATTGTTATAGAGACTACACACTATTTGCACTTGAGAACACTCACTAATTTCAGAAGCACCCACAGTGATTGTCAGGGATTTGTGTGTTTTGATTTTGTTTTTGGATTTGTCTTCTGTGATATCTGTTTGACCCAGTTTTCCCCATATGTTTCATTAGTTAATCCCATTCACCTGTGCCTTGTCAATCACCTAGTTAATCATCTCGTTTGCTCATTAGTTGCCTGCGTATGAAAGTCTTCCTCTTGTCTTTGTCCTGAATTGATGTTGATAGTAAAGGTTAAATTGTACTATTGTTTCACTGTATGTTCCTGTCATGCTTTTTGGAGTACAGAGTATTGTATTTGAATGAGTCCTGTGCCCCTGAGTCCGCTCCAGTATCAGCTCCAGCCGCTGAGTCTGCGCTAGTGTCGGCAGTGTAACACCAATAATGCAAAAATATGAAATATGTAAACAAATTTCAATGTCAGGATTTATGCAATAATGAAAATTACGGTATTAAAGTAACGGAGAACATTCTTTCCACATCTCCCATATATTTTATGCAATTTCTCTTCTATGTTATTATAGTTGACTCTCCTAATAGCAACGTGGTCACATGCCACCTCCAAATGTGGTTTGAGAGTTATCTCATCACAAAACACTGTGGATGCCATTCTGATCAATTATATAATAAAAACAGTGCCATATACTCTAATCATATTAGGTGTTAGATATCAGACTCTGATCAGTGTGTTACAGTGTCCATTTAGAAACTCTGCAATAATTAGATATTAAATGGTATCCATGGACTTAACCATGAGAAAAATCCTAAATAAAATACTATAAAAAATCTAAGAAGATTAAATATGTAGAAGATTAAACAGTGAATTCATATAAATCAAATGACTTACCTTAAGGAAATCAGGCTGCTTGCACAGTTTATTTGTTTTAATGCTGCCACATGTTCCCTATACAGAAGTTTATAATTAAAAAATGCTGCACCGAATCTCCTCATAATTGTTGTGACAGTTCTTTGTCTAAGCTGTACTTTTATTCAACAGGTTCCTCAACAAAACAGCACTGTTCAATATTACAGTTCCTTTGGCTTCGTTCTCGGCAGAGGCACACCGACACGAATTCACTGTAGTCTTTCTCTCCCCTTCCCCAATTGCTCAGCGGCTTTTATCTTGTCTCCATGCCAATTACTGGAATGAGGAAAAATTAGTCATGTAGCACTTGAACTGCTTACTCACCGCTCGTCTCTAGGCTCAGGTCTGTTGATCAACGTGTGCTCAAAATGATGAAAGTCTGTCAATCAATTTCTATTTTTTTGGAGCCATGGTGTGCCAACTTTATACTTTATAGTTCAACTATTAAAACATTGCATACTTACAACGTATGGTGCATTTTACAATGGTGCACATTTTGCATGTCTCCCTTGTCTGACACCAATTTCAAGTCTCCACTAATGAGACAAGGAAAACATGCAGTGTTGGGGAGGCTCCAGGAATATGCATCCATTTAAGGTTGATGTTAAACAAGAATTGAGTTTGACACACCTGATCTAAGGTCAGTGTCCATTCACATGGAAGAAGTCACACAAACAAAACCATAAAATCTTTAAGAAAAGGTATCTCTCCACAAACTCAGTTGAAATTGAAATAAAATACAAAACCTTTACTTCCTTCTCAAACTGTCCATCATCATGTCATTAATTAAAAACACAATATAGATTTAAAACTTTTAAATGTAAAGGGGTTCAACTTAAAATGAAATTACTCATCTAAAATAGGACAGCTAGAGGTTTTTCTTTAATGTAGTTTTTAATTGAAGTAGAGATGCTTCCACAGAAATGCTAAAATTTTCTTCCATGCGTCCTCTTGTGCGTATGCATGTGGTTTGGTTTCTCCACCCCATAGCATGACAACTGCAGCAACAACACCAACATACATTCAGTAAAACACAGACACACGCACAAAATCGCAAATAAAGTCTAAAATTGGCATCAAGCCAATTAAAAAAAAAAAAAAAAACGAAGATGAAATGAGACAGTAGATTATGCATGCATACCTTTCTTATTTGTGAAAGGTAGAGAGTAGTCAGTTGCACGAAAGAGAGGCGAGTATGGTGGATCAAGTAGATGACCAGCCCTGGGATAGGTCAGGACTTCCAACAAGTGCCTATTTCCTGCTTTCTCCATCATCATCTTAACCTGGGTTTAACAGGTAAATAAATTAATAAATTAATTTTTAATAAATTAGTAGTTAGTAAATATTTATTTTTCCATGAAGTAAATGGTTCAAATGGGGCTTGAAATGCTTTTTCTTTTTAACAAAAGTTGTTACTAGTTGTTCCTGCACTTGAAGATGTTTGTGATTTTTACATGTTATCCAAATTTAGGACATTTGAATAGTTTCAAAAAGTTACTAAAAGTTCCTCTGTTTAATTTCTCTCCTGTGGTTTATGTTTTTGTTTGTTGTCATGGATACTTATTGTTTTACTGATTTGATTCACGCGTTCCATGTTCAGCTGTTTGGTTTCTCTCTCTGTTTGTAAATATAATTTATTTTTTAGTTGTTTTAGGTTTTTTTTTGTGAAATAAAGTGTCCCGCCTCAACCTCTCTATCTTGCTACAAACATCTGACAACTACATTTACAGTACAGTTATTTTCTTAACTGCCGGCAATATAATATACAGTGGTGTGAAAAAGTGTTTGCCCCCTTCCCGATTTCTTATTTTTTTGCATGTTTGCAGACATCTCAAGTCTCCCGGAAGTTCCGGGAGTCTCCCGCATATTGATAGGGGCTCAAATTAGTTAAAATCTCCCGGAATCTAGAGTGAGCGAGCAAGAGCACGCATGCGAGACAAGAGACTGTGTTTCAAACTGTGTAGCGCGTGCACGGCAGAGAGGGAGAGGGAGCGAGAGACCTTGCGTGTGTGCGAAGCACATGTAAGACAGAGAGCATTCTGATTGGCCTGTTTCGGCAAATCAACCAATCAATTGTCAGTGTGGGCGGGCTTTTATCTCTTCTCCCGAACCAAATTAATCAGTTATGTCTATCTAGAAACAGGAGCACCATGGTAGAGGGAGAGTGCCACAAAAAAAAGTATAAAACACATTTTACGGCAGACTACACGAAAGTGTACCCCTGTCTTATTGGTGTCAAACATAATGACAGTCTTGCTCGCTGCAGCATTTGTAACAGAGACTTCAGCATTGCCCATGGCGGGTTAAATGATTGCAAAAGGCATGTTGAGGTGAGTTGACAAGTTTCATTTCATGTGCATATTATTCAGGCTAGTTGCCAAGGCTACATGAAAACAACTTAGACCTGTTTAAAGTTGCAATGGAAAATAAATAAAAGCAGTTTACATAAAATGGTATAATCAGTTTATATAAATAGTAAAAGTAATCTGCATATTTAAACATAATTAACGAATAATAATTGCATAGGCCTATAGCTTATAGAAATAATATTTTAAGCTTTTATATCTTTTAGGGACCACAACATGTTAGGGAGGCTAAGCGCAGGGAAGGCTGCTCCAATATATCTCAGTTCTTCCGTTCAGATAGGCAAAGTCTCGCTGAGAAGGTGACTACAGCTGAGATGTATTTCACATCTTTTATTGTGAAACATAACCTGTCATTCCATGTGTGTAGGCACACAGGAAAGTTATGTTAAGTTAAGTTATTTAAAATGTTTCCTGACTATGAGATTAAAAAAAATTATGCCTGCTCTTCCACTAAGACGGCAGCTATGATGAACCTGGCACTGGAATCTGAGTGTTCAGAGGATTTGTACAAGTTAATCCGGACAGAAAAAATACAACACAGTATTATGGTTGATGAAAGCAATGACATCATGTGTGAGAAGGAGTGTGCTATTTTAATCAGGTACTACAGTGAAGCACAGGATAAGGTGACAGTTGGATTTGTAGACATGCCAGTGTGCAATGATGCTAAAGCTGCCAACATATTCAACTGCATTGCATCATCCATGCATGACAAAGGGCTTGAATGGTCTAATTGTGTAGGATTCAGCAGTGACAACTGCAATGTCATTGGTATTGGTAAAAACAACTCTGTCTTATCAAGAGTGAAAGCACAGGCACCTTATATATACAGTGTTGGCTGTCCAAGTCACTTGGTCAACATATGTGCCAAAACTGTTGCTAAAGAGCTCTCAATGTCACCTGAGGAATTGCCAATTGATATCTACTACTACTTTGAGAAAAGTTCAAAAAGAAGAGAAGACCTCAAGGAGTTTCAGGACGTTTGCACTGTAGCCCAGCAGAGAGTACAAAAGCACTGTCCAACACGTTGGCTTTCTTTGGGAAAAGGTTTGGACCATCTGCTCAACCAATGGCCAGCCTTTAGTTCTTATTTTGAATCACATAGTGAGAATTAGAAGTTCTGTGACATTCAGAAGAGGCTGACAGACCCCACTATGAAACTTTACACTTGTTTTCTTCACAATGTCACACAGTGTTTTGATAAATTTAATTTGATTTTTCAAAACAAGACATCAGTTCTTTTCCAGTTAAATGACAGTGTAGAAGATCTCCTGCATGACATAGCAAGCAGATTTATTGTGCCAAAGGTATTGAGAGAACTGAAATTGCAGGAGATAGATGTGAGCAACCCTGAAATTCACTGTCCAGATGAAGAACTTGTTGTTGGGTTCTTGGCGAGGAGGCATTTGCTAAGTGAGGAAGCACTCTCCACTCACAAGACGAAGCAATTCTTCAAAGATGCCAGAACATTCTATGTCAGAAGCTTTCAAAAAGTAAAAGAAAAGTTCCCAATGAGAGACCAAATCTTGACAAATGTGTCAGTGGTCAATCCAGAGAACCAAGATGATGTGAAACCAGAGCGAATTTTGACTTTGGCAGAGAGATTTCCAAATGTGATGAAGGTAGATGCTAGAGAACAACTCAGTTTGGAAATCCTGGATTATGTCTCAACTAACCTGGAAGCACTGGTGCCAAATTACAAGAATTTACCAGTCGATGAGTTCTGGGGGAAGCTGTCCAAAGTAAGATCTGTGAGCTCAGGGCAGTTGAGATTCAGGGAGATCTGTCAGCTGATGAAGGTGCTATTGCTGCTGCCAAATTCTAACTGTGATGTGGAAAGGGCATTCAGCATTGTGCGTCACATGAAGACAGAATTTAGGAGTCAGTTGTCTCACCAAACACTTGTGAATCTGATGTCTTGCAAGATAAACAAATTCATTGACACAGAGTGCTATGAGGTTGAGGTTTCTGGAAAGTTGCTCAAATCTGCAAAGCAAGCAGCAACAAAGTACAACGAAAGCTTGCAACAAAAGTAAAAGGCATAGGAAATAGGCCTAGGCCTACATGTAGGCTACATTTGGCATGTATGTAAATAGTTACTTCATTGTTTGTTCTGGGGGGGGGGGCTTTGGGATGTCTGTCATTATATAGTTATCATTATTGGTTATTTGTAAATTGTATTATCTAGAAGCTGTCTGTGGACAGTCCGATCCAGGCATCCCAAATTGATTTGACTGATGGAGATATTTAAGTGCATTTCTCCCTCGAAGAAGGTTAGTGCTTCCATGACAATAGCACTTTGATTTAGAAAGTTTTTACCCCAATGGTGTAAAAGTCTCTGAGATGCTTTTCAAATTATTTATACATAACGATTGCATATCAAATTTTGATTTCATATCCAAAATATACCCATGTAACAAAATTATGTCTAGGAGGACATTTTTACTTTCCTTATTAAAAGAAGATATATTTTTAAAAAAATAATGGGCTGATTAAATTTATTGCCTTGAATAAATATAGTGTTAAAGTACACACAAACCATCAAATGTTTACATTCACTGTTTTGTGCATTAAGTGAAATGATTTTACAATTAATGTTAATCCTTGTTCTCCTACATAGCATTTGACCTTCCTTCTTAGCATTCTCATCTTTTTCTATTTTTTATTTTTTTAAAAATACATAAATATAAAAAATACACATACATACATACATAAATATAAAAAATACACATACATACATACATAAATATAAAAAATACACATACATACATACATAAATATAAAAAATACACACATACATACATACATACATACATACACACACATACAGAAATATAAAAAATACACACATACACACACACAAATATAAAAAATACACACATACACACATACATAAATATAAAAAATACACACATACATACATACATAAATTTAAAAAATACACACACACATACATACATACATACATAAATTTAAAAAATACACACATACATACATAAATATAAAAAATACACACATACATACATACATACATAAATATAAAAATACACACATACATACATACTTACATAAATATAAAAAATACACACATACATACATACATATAAAAAATACACACATACATACATAAATATAAAAAATTGTTGTGAAACAGAGACGGATAGAATTGCAAGTAAAAAATATATTTATTATACTGGTCAGATGAACACAGGTCGGGGAACAAACACTCAGGTGGAGAGATGACGCAGGGACTTCAATGGGCAACCCGGGAATGGTGTGCGGTGATCGACGTGCTCAGGAACCAGGAAACAATAAACAATCCAAAACTGCGTGAAACACAACGAAGAGAATCCACGAAGACAGGAATCCACACGAGGAGATAAGAGCAAACACAGGAACAGGACACGACACCGGGGAAGCCACAACGATCTGACAACAAGAGATGAGAATGACTGCACATATAAAGGGAACAAGAATTGAGCACAGCTGGCGACACTAATCAACACAACGAGTAACCACACCCACACACAGACACTCACACACACACAGCAGAAATGGGACAGCTGATTCATGAACCGTGACAGTACCCCCTCCCCTAGGAACGCCTCCTGGCGTTCCCAGACAACCTTACCTGTCGATTGTAATCATCGATAAGGGAGTTATCCAGGATGTTTCTAGCAGGAACCCAACTTCTCTCCTCCGGACCGTAGCCCTCCCAGTCCACCAAGCACTGAAATCCACGTCCCCTCCGTCTCGAGTCCAGAATACGATGTACCGAATAAGTAAGTTCCCCATCTACGAGTCGCGGCGGTTATGGGCGTACTCCACCATAGAAAGTTGTTGGCTCCAGGACGAAGGATTCTTGGCTACCAAACATCGCAACATTCTCTCAAGATCCTGGTTGGCCCGCTCAGACTTACCATTGGTCTGGGGATGATAACCTGAAGACAGACTGACCGTAGCTCCCAATAATTTACAGAACTCCTGCCACAATTTGGACACAAATTGGGAACCCCGTCAGAGACCACGTCCGTCGGGAGGCCATGTAACCGAAAGACATGATGACCGTGACCGCTGTCTCCTTGGCTGAAGGTAATTTGGGCAAGGCGATAAAATGTGCTGCCTTCGAAAACCGGTCCACTACGGTTAAAACAACCGTCATGCCCTTGGAGGGCGGTAACAAAATCTAGCGCGATGTGGGACCAGGGTCTCGAAGGGACAGACAGCGGTCGAAGTAACCCATCCGGAGGTCGGTTAGATGTCTTATCAGTGGCACAGACTGAACAAGCCAAAACAAAATCGTGAATATCACGAGCCATTAACGGCCACCAGAATCGTTGCTTAAGCAAATAACTGGTGCGAGTCACTCCTGGATGACAAGCCACGTTAGAGCAATGACCCCATCGAATAACGTCGGATCGTAACCCCTCCGGAACAAACAAACAATTCGGTGGGCAACTGGGCGGAGGCGTTACCCCTTCTAAAGCCGTCTTGACCTTCGACTCGACCTCCCATACGAGTGTGGAGATAACTACTTTCTCAGGTAAAATGCACTCGGGAGTCACCGGGCGTTCGGATGGATCAAAAATACGAGATAAAGAGTCGGGTTTGATGTTCTTAGAACCCGGGCGGTACGAGAGAACAAAGTCAAAACGTCCGAAAAAAAGTGCCCACCGAGCCTGCCTGGAGTTGAGTCTTTTAGCAGATCTAATATATTCAAGGTTCTTGTGATCGGTCCAAACGATAAAGGGTACCCCTGAACCCTCTAACCAATGACGCCACTCCTCCAATGCTAACTTGACTGCCAACAACTCTCTGTTACCAATGTCATAATTATGTTCGGCAGGCGATAGTCGATGAGAAAGAAACGCGCAGGGGTGCATCTTGCCGTCTGAGGAAGCGCGTTGTGAAAGCACTGCTCCTACCCCCACCTCTGACGCGTTGACCTCCACCACGAACTGACGTGTGGGATCAGGGGTGACAAGAATGGGAGCCGAAACGAAGCGACTTTTGAGGTTGGTGAACACTGCCTCAGTAGTGTCTGACCACCTGAACGTCGTTCGGGGGGAGGTCAAGGCAGTCAGAGGTGCAACTAGTTGGCTGAAATTACGAATGAAACGCCGGTAAAAATTGGCGAACCCCAGAAACCGCTGTAGGGCCTTACGGGAATCTGGACTTGGCTAATCTACCACAGCCTTAACCTTGTCAGGATCCATGCGCATTCCCTCAGAGGAGACGATGTACCCTAGGAAGCGAACTGACTGTGCATGAAACGCGCATTTCTCCGCCTTGACAAAAAGCCCATTCTCTAACAGTCTCTGGAGCACTCGTCTGACGTGTTGCTCTCCATGTTCCTGGAGAGACGAAGAAAAAATCAATATGTCATCCAGGTAAACATATATGAACTGATCTACCATGTCTCTCAACACGTCATTCACGAGTGCCTGGAAAACCGCTGGGCTATTGGAAAGCCCGAAGGGCATAACCAAATATTCAAAATGGCCTCTAGGGGTATTAAAAGCGGTTTTCCATTCATCCCCCTTCCTGATGCGAACCAAATGATATGCATTGATATGCAAAGTCCAAAAAATTACCCTCAGCTCCCGAATCCAACAGTGCTTGAGTGCGGTGCGTGGAGGTTGCCCATCTCAGTCTTACCGGGAGGAGGGTTGATGATGGTGATGAGGTCTTCTCGACGGAGATCCCACCCGATAGTAGCCTCATGCTTACTATCGGGCTTGCTCTTTTACTGGACAGGAGTAGAGAAAGTGGCCAGTCTTACCACAGTTTAGGCAGAGTCCTTGGGATCTCCGCTTCTCCCTCTCCTCCCGGGAAAGCCAAGCTCTCCCTACCTGCATGGGCTCATGTTCGGAAGCTGGGCCGACCGCGCTCCCGCCGCTGGCCCGTGGGTCCTCCGTATGGTACTGGGGTCGCCTCCGATGTAAATGAGAAGTCACACGATTTAGACGAGACTCGACCCTCAGTGCGAGCTCCACCAGGCCATTCAGGGTCCTGGGAAGGTCCAGGATGTAAATCTCCTTTAGAATGCGGTCAGCCAGCCCATGCAGGAACATGTCCCACTGCGCCTCCTCGTTCCATTGGCACTCTGCAGCCAGGGTGCGGAACTGGATGGAATAGTCCGACACCGAGCCATCACCTTGACGTAGATCAGCGAGTAATCTGGCCGCCTCCTTACCCGCTACTGCTCGATCGAAGACTCTTTTCATCTCTGTGGAGAGTGCCTTGAACGAGGCGCAGCAGATGTCTTGATTCTCCCACACCGCCGTTCCCCAGAGAGCCGCCTTCCCCGACAGTAGAGTCAAGACGAACGCCACTTTAGACTGCTCGGTGCAAAAGGTCCGTGGCTGCAATGCAAAATGCATGGAACATGCTGTGAGAAAAGCTCTACAATACTCAGGCTCACCTGAATATTTCTCTGGTGTGGGCAGACGAGGTTCCGGCTGATGTTCTTGCGGAGACGGGGGGAGCTGAACGGGCGGTGTGGGCGGCGCAGTGGGAACTCGAAGAAGTTGTAACTGTTGGGTGAGTTCGGACACCTGCGTCACGAGTGCTTGAACCGCGCAACCTGTATTCGCGATCTCTTCTCCCTGTTGATCCATTCTCGTGGTGCTGTGCGTGAGGAAGTCATTCAAACTAGCCGCACTTGCTGCATCCATGATTGGTCAGATCGTTCTGTTGTGAAACAGAGACGGATACAATTGCAAGTAAAATATATATTTATTATACTGGTCAGATGAACACACTTCGGGGAACAAACACTCAGGTGGAGAGATGACGCAGGGACTTCAATGGGCAACCCGGGAATGGCGTGCGGTGATCGACGTGCTCAGGAACCAGGAAACAATAAACAATCCAAAACTGCGTGAAACACAACGAAGAGAATCCACGAAGACAGGAATCCACACGAGGAGATAAGAGCAAACACAGGAACAGGACACGACACCGGGGAAGCCACAACGATCTGACAACAAGAGATGAGAATGACTGCACATATAAAGGGAACGGGAATTGAGCGCAGCTGGCGACACTAATCAACACGAGTAACCACACCCACACACAGACACTCACTCACACACACACAGCAGAAATGAGACAGCTGATTCATGAACCGTGACAAAAATACACACATAGCTACATACATACATAGATAAATATAAAAAATACACACATACATACTTACATACATAAATATAAAAAATACACACACACAAACGCTTTGGGATTGGCATTAACAGATATTTTAAGCTCTATTGGAGTTAGACAACACGTCTAGACACACGTGCAGAGGCTATGTTGGATCTCCAACAGACAGATGAGAGCCCAGATCTGACGCAGACAGCCGAAAGCTCCAGCTGAGAACAACCCACAATCAAAGGGGATCAGTGGGAACACGGGTCACGTCCAACATATCTGTTCACTAATTCTTTGTATCTATTTCTTGAAACTGGTTCTAAATTCGTACAATACGGACTCTCCGCAACGGTTTCCTCCATAGACGTATTCGCCATTTTTACTTCCTGCCCTCCATCTGAAATCGCCCCGCCTTCGCGCGTCATCATAATCACGTGACTGAAACCCAGCAATTGTGCCAGGGTGTACAAAGCAATGGCTAGGGGAATCATATTGATTTTATTTATCAAATACTTAATGACATGAGTGGCATCACAAATGCGATCGAGTTTAAATGATAACCAGAGAACTTAATAAAAGTACAATGAAAGTTCATTTACAGGGGAGACTGAGGCCGGTTGTCACACATATTGCTTCAGTGAATATTTCTGAGGGTGTTTTTTTTTTTTTGTTTGTTTACATAATCTCATGCATTAAAGTTAGCGACAGATCGATAGATAGATAGATAGATAGATAGATAGATAAGATAGATAGATTGATTGATTGAAATGAACTAGCATTGGTCTGTGACAACATGCCCCAATAGCAAAACATACAAATCCACTGCAAAATAAACATTTGCATATTTGGATTTTGATTCAAAATATCACTGTGATTAAACACTTGTGACAACTAGCCCCAGGCTCCCCTATAATGATCAACAGTATGATAATTATGGAACTCATACATTCTGTTTCATTTTATTGTGTAAACTATTACATCACTGAAACATTGTGTGAACTATGCACAAAGTTAATCATTTTGGCTTCTGATTACAGTAGAGTCTGTTCCTAATTACTGAAATGATCACATGGGAACGCTTATTGACATGATGGAGAGTTAAATGTGGCATGCAGGAAACCGGATGGGATGCACACAAACCTTTAGACACTAATCCTGACACTTATAATGGATGCTGATTATGGATAAAATTACACTTCACAAAAACTGCATACTGAACCATTCTTCAGAAATAATCAGAAGAAGTTTCAAATTAGAACTAAAATTTGTTTTGAATCCTTGTAAGACATCAGACTTGACACTATGAAACACCAAACATAAATAAGTTTCTATGTGATGTATAATTTTGGGCCAGAATACTTAAATAATACAGTAAAATAAAGTTTCAGGTTACAACTAAACATTGTTGTGAATCCTGTTAAGAATTTTAAGCACCACAAACAACTTTGTTGCTACTCCATGTCCTGGTACCTTACAGAACCCAAACCCCAAAACATCTGGTAATGTTAAAAACAATGATAAATCTGGGTCATCATAAAACTCTTAGTCAAACATAAACTGTAACAAGTGAAAACCAGTGGCAGTTGTATTTATTAATAGAAGAATACTGATAAACATAACTTACATATCGTTAGAGCTGTAATCTGGAAAGTCCACATTGTGGGTCTTGTCCTCCAGCAGTGTTTTCCAGAGCTGAATAACTGTGTGTGGAGCGTGGGAGAAGCGAAGCTCCCGCCCATGAGATTAAACGACGCTGATTTACGCGTGTAGTGCTGCTACAAACCTTGTATTACGCCAAACCAATCCGGCGGTGACTCAAAACCGTGTGAGCTGCCTACCAATTCAACATTTGCGGGCAGTACGTCTAAATGAACGTGAACCGTAAGGCGCGAGCAGCACTTTTTTGGCAACATAGGCGCGGTTTCAAACAACACACGACGCGTTCTTCTTCTTCTTCTTTTTAAACTGCGTAATGAACCTGAACGTGTGTTTTTGAAACTTAAACTTTTAGGCTATGCTTCCCACACTCGTTCTGATCCATTTTGGCGAATGAATAATGTGAAACATCATTAAAAACATTAATTATCAGTCTCTTTATAGGCTACAAAACAAATCACCACGAACCTCTAAATAGCGACGTCAACACCTAAAGTAATGTTAATTAAGTTAAACTCGTTATTAAGAAGTAACAGTATTTTTATGTTTTACTTTAAAAAATAAGTAAAAATCTTTAAAAACAAAAATTAAAAAATGACTTGGACCTTTTTTTTTTAAATTAAAATAATTTCAAAAACAAATTGAAATAATTTTGGTGTTCTGCTTTTGAGACATATGCACTGACTTTTTTCCACATTCTTCATTACAATTCCAGATCCCAGATCAGTCCCACCAAAGTCAGGATGTTACAGTAATGACATTTCTAAAATTGATGGTGAAAAATACAACTGTAACTACTTCAAACACAAACACTAAAAACACTTTTTCAAACTTTTAAATGAAAAGGATTTTAATACAGCATATTTATTCATCCACAACTGTAGCAACAGAATCAGAATCCTTTGCATCAATTCTTTTGTTTAAAATACTGACCATCATAATTATGTAATTACTATGATATTCATTTCAGAAAATAGAAACCGTTCATTATTTTAAAAATTAAAATGAAATCATTTAAGATGAAATCAACTAAACGAATGCTTAGAAAGATGTGGATTGTGGGTACAAAATGAAGAAATTGTTGTTTGATTTCCACAGAATTTAGTGTGCCAAGAAATCTTACCCAAACCTAAACTGTTTCTAATTCCTTTAGTCAGTGTTATCAAAACCATGTAATAATGCTATATTTATATACACTGCAAACATTAATAATGCATTGTGTATAATTTCTACTACAAATGTATTACATAAAAAGTAATACTTAATCTCCACTTTTATTTACTACAGATGCCGATTCACTACAGAAGGGAAATGTAGTAACAAGTGCTGGCAATCATCATCAACATTATCATTGCAATTAGAAGCATTTGAAATAAAACAGCACTCATATCAGTGTTGTAAATGACAGATCTACAGTTTGGCCTTTACTGTAAAGTTTGAACTGAAGCAGAGGTGCTGCCGCAAAAATGCTAATATCTTATTCCAAGCGTCCTCTTGTGCATAAGCGTGTGGTTTGGTCTGTCCACCCCGTAGCATGACAACTGCAGCAACAATAACAACAAAATGACTTACATTCAGATGTATGTTCAAACAAATCACGCAAGTAAAATGTTCTAAATATGTTATCTTATATGAAAAGCGCATAGAGGTTGCTTACTTTTCTCCTTCATTTCTTGCAGCATGAAGTTAGTTGCTCGGAAGTGAGGCGAGTAGGGAGGTTCAATCAGATGTCCAGCATCAGGATATGTCAGGACTGTCAACAAGTGCCGGTTTCCAGCTTTCTCCATCATCATCTCCATCTGGGTACACAAGATCCAAATCAAAGACCTAATTCACATCAGAGCACGTGAATCATAGTTGAGAAACTTACGCCACATTTATTTAAAGGGACAGTTCACCCAAAAATGAAATGTTGCATTTTATGGCGACTGGTGTTTTCTAATAGGCCAAATTTAAGAATTACAGAGACTCTTTATATCAATCTATTAATTCTTTGTAACATTCACAAGAGTTCATGAAAGAAGTAATGTGAACAAATCATTCTTTTCGGTTCTTTTTTAGTGAATCAGTTGATCCATTCACAAAACAAGTCAACTCAATGATTCAATGATCCATTCACAGCAGTTTACAGCTCACTGGAGATGAAGAATATCAGTGAATAACAAAATGAATTTAGTTTTGTTCCTCATACAAAACATTCATATGACTGCTAAAGATTTGTACTATAATGCACATGTCCTTTTTAAAGCTTGAAAACTCAATCCCCCATTCATTGTAAATGGATCGAAAAGCGTGGAAGCCGTGAGCCACAAGATGAAAAAAATGCAAATGTCTTAGTGGCTTCCTGAGTCTATTTCCTCTCAAAATAGTTTTCTAAATTAAATGCAAATGATGTTTCTCTGTCAATGCTTCTTTTTTTTTTAAACATATCTATAAATCTTATCATAAACTAACACATATCTAGCATTAGATTTCGTATAGATACTGATAGTGGTGTTTGAGGTTGACAACATGTTAAAGGGACAATTCACAAATTCAATCACAAATTCTGTCATCATATATTCACCCTTAAATTCTTCCATGTATGACTTACTTTCTTTTGCAAGACACAAAAGGAGGTATTTTCAGAAATGTTTCAGACTTATATTTGTTCATTCAATGGAAGTCAATGGTAACCAAAACATTCTTCAAAACTTCCTTTTTTGTGTGTTCAGTTTTTATATATTTCAGTTTATCATTTTAAGAGTTTTTTTGAATATTATTATTTTAGTAATTTTAGTACTTTAAAGGGTTACTTGATGAAAATTCTGTCACTCTCATAACTTTCCACACCCGTAAGACCTTCGTTCATCTTCTGAACACAAAGTAAAATATTTTTGATCAAATGGTTAAGCGACAAGAAAACTTTGTGTCAAGGCAACATTTCTCATTTTTATTAAAATTCAAGTTTTTTTTTAAAACTAATATTTACATTGTATTTCAGATTTATTGCTTTATTATTACATTTAATTTAATTTAATATATATTTTTTAATTGTTCTAATACATAGTTATTAATATAGTTTAATATTTAGTGAATACAGTTAAATATATTCTTTTGTACTTTTTAATAATAACAAAACTGTTATAAAGAAAAAAAATCATGGAGAAAAAAAAACAATGAAAAGAATTCTCATTTTTGGGTTACTATTCTCCTTTAATATTGTCTATTGTTAATAGTGTCTTACATTAGTTATCCTTTTGCAGTAACTGCTGAAATCTTAAATGTTTAGTGAGTCAGGTTGGTCAAAAAGAAATATCCATGACTCACATCTGCAGCAGATTCAACAGAAGCCCAGTTCTGATCATCACTACCATTCACCAGTAGAAGGGACACTTTATTCTCCCAACCTATGCACATTTATAAAACAGAGACCTGACATTACAAATAATAATAATAATTATTTGTACTACGAACTACAGTATATACTGTATGATCAAACCAATGTCAAAGTCATACTCACGTCCACCTTGAGAGCCGGGTCTGAGGGAATCGGCAAGATGATGTCTCTTTGTATTACCTGGTTCTCTTCATTCAAACGTACCTTATCCATATGCCTGCAATGAACATTAATTGTAACTGAAACATCTCTATTTCCAAAAATTGTAGGATGTCATATGAGTGGGCTTGTTATGGTCCTCAGGCACTTGTTAAATTAGCGGACAGGAAGACAAAATTAACAGTGTGCAGAAAAGGTCAAATATCACCATTCAGTAAATTCCAAAGTTATAATGAGTTTGTATTTTAATCAGCTCCCCACTGCATTGGTTAGGAAGTCCCTTGTCAGTTTCTGAATTTTTGTTCATTTACAATATAAATAAACATGGAGAGAAATAATGAATTTATTACTACTGTTATTTATATTATAGCTTTAGATGAGGCTCAGTCAGGTTGTGAATTAATGTTTAACATCCACTCACTTTTTTATCTCCTCAAAGACTTCAAAAAGAGATTTATCAATAGGAACCACATGACTTCCACTGATACACACACAGCACTGGGGCTACAAGACAGCAAAATGACATTAAATACTAAAAATCTGCAAAAAAAAAAAATGTAGATAACTTTACATGTGTGTATGCATGTCAAGCAAACCTTGATAACTTTGGAGTAGGCTGCCAAAAGAACCTATACCGTTGAATGGTATAAAAACATGCATTTAAAAAAATAATAATAGGGAGAATTTTCATTTCATGCCGACTTTAATGAAAAATGGTGCAACTATCAAGTAAAATGTAATACATATTTTCCTTGAGTATACAAATCTTAAAACGGTGTTTAAAAATATTTTTAAATGTAAAACAGTATTTATAAATAACAGGAACTAAAGGACAAACAGAATAAGAAAAAGGGCCAGTTTACACCTTGTCACTTTGTGCAATTTTACAGATCGGATAGCTATATGTGCAGAAATTAATAACCCTTGGTATCATAGAAGAGTTGTATTTCATTCACTGCATGTATGGATTGTATTTTTAATATATTATGAGCATTTCATCATTGTGTGTATACCTGGAGGAAGAAATAAAGTTCCTCGTACTCCTTTCTCCCTGACGTTCACCCTCTCCACACCTGGTGCAACGTACCAGCGTTCTGTAACACTAGTTACAAGGGGTGTTATCTGGCTGAATCCTTGAGATAGATGCCCACTGTATACTGAAATGTGAATTACCATCGGTGTAAGAACGTGTGTCTTACGCAACCTTGAATGAAAGAGGAAAGATTAATAGAATACATGAGAAAGTGATGACTTTTAATCTTACAATTTGGATTCAGTTGACGAAAAAAGGGAATTTAAACTTTGTGAGAGAAACCACAATAAATAAACCATGAGATTTTGCTTGTCTAAGTCAAATATGTCCATCCACTGCATATTGTGTTTAGTCCAATTCGTCATCATATCGTGATGAGGAACTGAACTGAATACAATATGCAGTGGATGCGTGTTTTTTCCCCATAATCCCCTAAGGTGAGGATGTAGGGTAGGACTAGGGGTTGGTATTTGTTGTAGCATTGTGCAATCAGTGATGGAATCTTTTGAATCGGCAATGAGGCATAGCCACTACATATTGGATTTAATCCAGTACATCATTGCTCTATTGGCTGTAGCGAGAACAGTCTAATCTAAGTTACCTGAGTCCAGATCGACTTCCTGGTATGGGCCTCATGCTCCATAGCAACCCCATCTGCTCTGTACCTTCATAGGTGCCTCCCAAACATTCATCTTTTGCCACTACATTTCAACAGGATATATATACATATATACACATGTCATTCATGCACACTACAACAATGTTTTATGTTATTACTGTCTAGATAATTGTTTATTCTACAAAATGATCAGCTTGTGAATTCCATGATTGTATATTTTTGTGCCCATCAGCTAAAACTAGTTTCATATGGTCTCTAGTTGGTCGAAGCAGGTTATTTATCATCATCCAAGATAGATTAGGTAGTTGATCAGCTAGATTACCATCTAGTCAGGCTGGGGATTTCTATTCATTACCTCCCTTACAACAATTCACTATGGTAAACATAGTTTCTTTCTTTCTGTCCCCAAAGGACAATTGGTTTTGCATTAAGACCAGAACAAGAACAAAGAAATTAGTAGTGGGAATGAATGAATGTTTATACCTGTTACTACTAACAAAGGGAAATCTAAATCGAGATCCTAAGGCATAAACTGAAACTAAGAATAAGAGAATGGGAACTAACCATTAAGATGGATCAGGCTTTTCTAACTATCTGGTAATTATACAGGTCAGTAGAATAGTGAAATACTAGAATCTTACTACTGTTATTAACTATTTTCACCAGACCAGTCTTTGCCTTCACACTTAGACTGCACAAAATAGTGAATGTCAAAACTGACTCAATATAAGATTTGTAAAACAAAGTCATCAAGGACCTATCAATTTTAACCCTTGTGCATTGTTCAAATTCACTACCCTTTCGTTATGTTCGTGGCTGAAAACAGCCACGATTTTAACTGCTTTAAAAATGTATCAGATAAATATTTTTTTCAAATTTTTTTGCTTAAATCTATTAATCAATCTCAGTCCTGATCAAAACTACTAAATAAAAAAAAAAGGTTTTTAACTCTTTAAAACTGCACAAAAACTAACAACGCATCAAAGCCAATGTTGTTTCTAATCTTTGACACGTTTTTTCCAAAATCAGTGACATCATTTATGAATTTGGCAATTAAAGAGTTAAAATCCGGATTTTTTTTTTTTTAAATTTAGTAGTTTTGATCAGGACTGAGGTTGATTAATAGATTTAAGCAAAAAAAAATAAAAAAAATATTCATCTGATACATTTTTAAAGCAGTTAAAATCGAAGCCACGAACATAACGAAAGGGTAGTGAATTTGCCCACTGAGTACTGTTGAGTTTTTGAAAATTTTCAAAGCATTTTCCCAAAATATGTGTCAAAATAAGATTTGTCACCAAAAATCATTCCATTTGCTGAAACACGGAGAAAGTTATGGCCAAATTAAGACTCAAAAATTCCCCATTGTGGATGAAAACATCCCGAACAGCACATAAGGGTTAAACTTAGACCGAATTAAACTGCTCAGAAGTGACAGTAAAGACTTTTAAATTGTTACAAAAAATTAATTAAAAGCTTTTGAACTCTATTCATCAAAGAACTCTAAAAAAAAAAAAATGTATTGCAGTTTCCACAAAAATATTAAATACACTGAAAATTCAAGTAGTAGTCGCTGAAAATTCAGCTTTATCCATTACAGGATTTACAATTATTATAAACATTTTAAATTGTAATAATATTTCATAATATTACCGTTTTACTGTATTTTGATCATATAAATGAAGCTTTGGTACCCTTAATAGACTTTTGAAAAAAATTGAATAGTGGTGTATGTTGGTAAGGACTTATAAGTGTCATGCACTAGAAAACACTACGCACCTGTCACTATTCCGTGTTCATCACTGATGTAGTGTCCAAACGCCTCCCAAAAATCCTGGTCTTCTGACTGATGTAGAGAGTGTAGTGTCACCTCTTGATTTGGCAGTAAATTCATTATGACAATCTGAATCTTCTCGTCCACCAGCGCTCGACTGGGCTGGACAGTCAGCAGAGGACATGTCTCTTTCTCAGTGCTTACAGTCCTATATATAATCAAATGAGAGATTGAAAAGTGTCTGAACATTGTAATTTTCTCCATTAAACTGCATTGTCCTGTAGAATAGAATAATCATTATTGTCATTATACACAAGTATAATAAAACTCTATTTGGCTTCTCCATGTAATTAAATAAACTGAATAAGAGCTCATAATCATTAAATATCAGTAAAATAATTAAAATAAGTAGCAGCACATGAGCAACTGCATGACCTTAAAGTGACTTTATGCCAAATGTTTAGTCATTAATCAATAGTACTTGTGTGTGTGCATGTCTGTGTATATATTTTAAAAAGAGCTCAGCGTTTCTTCTCACTGCTCAGTGAAAAAGCTGTAATGGAAGCCACAGCTCTAGCATAGAAATATATCATTCTTTTACTTCTTGATTTTATTGTCCTGAACTGTTTTCTGGAGGGCAGCAATTCAAAGATGGAGTAGCCAGGGTATGTAAGTGTATACATCCACTGACATATTGGTTTTGAATTTGTAGTTGATTTGGGTTTATGAATGGTTGATATATAAAGTGGAGTTTGCATGCTCTCTACATGTCTGTGTGAGTTTCCCCCACAATCCAAAGGTTGTATAAGAAAGAGATATGTACTGTATATGCTGCCGCCAATTATATTATAGTGCAATTTGAAATAGACAGTTATAATGTAAATTAAAATATAGAATTTTTATTGTATACAAAAATGTCTCACACTATAATTAAACGTACAATTATCTAAATGTACAAAAATCGAATTGAGTTGATCAGCCAGTTTAAATCGACTCTGTGAAATGGAACAACTGATTCATAGAAAAAAATCTGACTAATAAACATTTATAAATTGGGCATCGCTATCAAGAATGTGCCATGTAGAGCTAATGTGGGTGCTAAGATTTTCAGTGAATAACTTTGTTGACACAATATGGCTTCCAAGACTTGGAATATAAGGCAAGGGTCATGTGGTAACTCTGGAGCTTTTCCATCCTTTTTGAAGCTTAAAATATCCATCCAGCATTTATTGTCATGAAATGGAAAGATGAAATATCTCACTTGATTCCACAAAAAAAGGAATAATGTTAATGCAAGTAAATGATAACAGATGACTGACATCATTACTATATAATTTCCACAGCAATGCCACAGGCATATTGTTATGTTATTAGCCAACAACTCTTTGAAAAAAATTAAATAATTGGTAAAAAGGAGGTACCACGATAATTTTTGATTTTGCCTGAAGAAAATAAGTCTGTACCTAACAGGTGCCAACATGATATAGTCCGATAAGATTAGATCAGGCGTTTCTTCTGTGATTAGTTTCAGATATTAGACTGATCCGAACAGAGAAAGGGGCAGAAATGATGTCTGAAATAAATAACAAACAGAACAACATATGATAAATCGCAGTAATGGTCTTCACTTCCCGAAAAATTCACAACATGTTATCACCATAGAAAACTGAGTAAAATCCGTAATACACTTAAGGCATGTGACAGGGCTGAAATTGAGCTCGGTGTTGTTTAGTGAGACCCACCCGGAAAGAGGAGAAGTGTTTTCACCGCGAAGTGTATGCTGGTTAGAATGATGTCATGCTGACGAAAGTCAAAAACGTCTCGCGAGGGAAAGGCAAGCGTATGGCAAGCCGTTTTAGCCATAGACATATGCTGCGTCCGAAATCGCCTACTTCTCTACTATAGCTTGGTTTCAGTCACGTGATTATGATGCGCGCGAAGGCGGGGCGATTTCAGATGGAGGGCAGGAAGCAAAAATGGCGAATACGTCTATGGAGAAAACCGTTGCGGAGAGTCCGTATTGTACGAATTTAGAACCAGTTTCAAGAAATAGATACAAAAAATTAGTGAACAGATATGTTGGACGTGACCCGTGTTCCCACTGATCCCCTCTGATTGTGGTTGTTGTCAGCTGCTTCGGTTCGGAGCTTTCGGCTGTCTGCGTCAGATCTGGGCTCTCATCTGTCTGTTGGAGATCCAACATAGCCTCTGCACATTCCAACCGTCTTTGTTGGTCTTCCTTGAGCTTCATCCTCTGCTCTCGTTTAAGAGACGCCTCTGATTTGGGCTTAGTCACCCGACTCAACGTCACCCAAAGCGCTAGGGCAGCCTAAAAATCCCCAATGAAGTCCACATTAGACTACCGCTAACTTAATAATCATTACGAAGTAAATGAGCATTTAGCGACAACCTAATGCTATATAAACACAGACACAATAAAAAACAACAAAACTCCAGTTATAATTTTTGACATTCTTGTGATTCTTTAAAGCACATGTGATTCATACGAGAGCGGATTGGTTCACTTCAAGGCTTGAAAATGTTTATTGGAGAATATTTTAAAGTGTCTTTGGAGAAAATGAACGTGAAAGAGGTCAGTCACTCTTGTGTGCTTTTTATTACAGAATAACTGAATCTTGGGGAGTCAAACACGCCTGTGAATGGAACATTTCTGCAACGTGTGATGTGATGCTTCATCCGCAAACGTCACAAAAAAAGGACATAAAAGTTTGTTTGTTCATGTCTTTAAAAAACTGTTTGTTTGTATTAATAGTCCATCTAATCTAAAATGACAGTGAATGAATTAAAGACTTAAAGGTTTTTTTAAAAAAAAAAAACACGTTGGCTAGCAACGTTAACATTCCTCCGACGAAGTGGTCACTGCAGTCACGGGCATTAACAGACTCTGCTCCTCCCGACCGCAGACGTACGTTAGAAATCCACTTTTTACGTCTTTTTTTGTCTCAGTGAGCTTTTGACATTTCTCACCTTTATGAGTGACAATCTTCGGTACTCTATAAAAACCCTTTCTTTTTTCTCGATTTAAACGATTGGAGCAGCCGTAAACTACACAAAACATTGGCATTTTTTCAGATGGCAGATCCTCAGCTACTCACTTCCTGCCCTCCATCTGAATTTCGCGCTCTCATGATATAGCAGTATGACATCACGTGAAACCAAGCTATTGAGTAGGCGAAAAGCAGTTGGTGAGCGAATAATATGTCCGAAACCTTAGTAGTCATAAAAGAGTAGGCGAGAATTACCTCGGTGACGTACTATTTCTCGCGAGATTGGGACGTACGTCTACTTAAAGTGCGCCCGAAATCGCCTACTTCTCTACTTTATAGTAGGGGAAAAGCAGTAGCTGAGCGAATAAGTATGGCCGAAACCTTAGTAGTCATAAAAGAGTAGTAGAGACGTTCCCGGATGGCCTACTGCTTCCGCCCAGATTCCTGAGCGCTTACTGATAAGTACTTTTCTATCCCAGGAGGCCACGGGAGAGGATACGTCATAATCAAACACGGAGGAGAAAGAGGCGCTTTCAAATGTGAGGCTGCGTCCGAAATCGCCTACTCAATGAGTAGCTACTTAATTTCAATGAGTAGGTACTCAGCGAGCGCTAAAAGAGTATGAATGAAATCTTGTTGAGTATGAATGCGATCCAGAAATCATCCGATATGTTGACGTCATCATGTGACCTACAACACAAGCGCAACAACTTAAAAGATATGAGTGACAGGTTTAATTAAACTGTCTGTAAATGTCTTGATATTGATTAAATTTGCTCATTTTCTGGTCTTGTTGAAGAAACAGCTCCACATTTATACATTTGCGGTTAATTTCAGTTCTTATATTTTCAACCCTACTAATGTGACCCACAGTTTTATCCTTAAAGGTATTTTATTATTATAAAAACCCAAAATCGCAATCTCTTCAATATGTTCATTTATTTTATATGCAAAAATTTTAAATTAAATCTTAAATCTCCTGTTTCCCTCTTTTTCTTGAATTTAAGAATTCGTTTCATTCATCAGGCTTATAAATAACAAAATAAATATTTATATTTTTGATGCATTATGATGAATTATTCAGATATTTAACCTTATCATTGTACTTTTTTGTGCTCTGTATTTAATCTCATTATGATGTACATAAACCCATGTTTGATTGTTCAGTTAAAGATACAACCATGGTATTTTCCCTGATCTAGTATGTAATTGTAAGTTCTGCAATAGATAATAATAAAAAAGACATGAGTCACAGCTGCACTAACACCTCACAGCATCAGTAACTCGACAACCCTACCTAGTACGGTTTTCCTCAGTGTCGGGCAGCTGCTCGAAGATCCCACCTTTGGAGAAGAATGATTTTGTACTCAGAAAATGTAAGTATTACTACTAAAAATAAGATTACCCCAGAATGAATTGCATTGCTAGCTCACTCCAACACTTACACACAATAATAATGATAAATGCTGCCCAATACTTCATTATATTACTTCTTACTGAAAATGATGTTTTAGTAAAGCAAGCAAAATGTCATTTGTTTCGTCATATGACAGCTATGCATGAACACACACTAGACAAGTGCAGTCAAGGTGAATACATCTCAATTTTCAGTCAAGCAATGAATTAAAGCATGAATTAATAAAATAATTATATTTTATTTACTGACACAATAGAAAACATAAATGAGTAAAAGAATGAATAAAAGTAAGCACAATAAATAAATACATATACAAGTCAACAACACATGAAACAAAGCTTTATTCAGACTTATTGTACTAATAATCACATATTTACAGGCGTTGAACCCTCCTACTGTCCATCCTTCTGCCATCTCAACACAGCTATGCCAATTCTGCAGCTTTCTTTTTATGAAGCAGCTGATCACCATGAACATCTTCACCTGTCTTTGCAAACATTGAAGGATGAATTCACGTGCTGTAATTCCAACAGACGCGATTCTCTGTACTGCGGGGCAAACTAACATGGCGGCGCTCATCGCACGTATATCTCAACTAACGCGATCATTATAAAGGTGTTTAGACAGCAAAACACATCCACTTGCACATATTTGACAATCAGAATATCAGATATTTCATGCTATAGTCATCAAATTTGCTAATATTTTGAATAAAAAAGGACAAATTAAATAAAAGCAGATCATAAGTCATACAGCGCTTTTGAGGTTGCCGTGTATCACGTGACAAGCAATGACGTGTCACCATGGAAAAAGTAAAGTGACACGTTCTAAATAACGGTCGCCTTGAAAAACTCACGCTGGGCGCTCAGTCATAATATTTTAAACTTACGTGCGAAAGGGTTAATTCAGATACTTGTATTAGTACTTTGTGCTGTGGTGAATGCCGTTCAAACTTCAGTGCGTGGCGCTGGAGCTTTTATTGGGCTCTTCCTGAGGTGATTCTTCAGCGGGAGTTTCAAAACGGAATTAACTATTTGCAAGATGCCGGAAAATAAAAGAAGAAGAATGTCTCGCCGAGGATGGAAGTGACTGAGCATGGCTGAGCTCGTGTTTAGGTGTTATAAAGATAACTCTGGGCACACCTATTTTGGGCTTTCGGACCAATAGAGAACATGGACTTTTAGCGGGAGAACTTTCCTTTGTCTCTATTTATGGCCTAATTTGCATGATCTGCTGAGGTGTCTGACTGAGTCCTTTTTCCTCCCAAGTACCTTAACCCTTTGACGCGTACGATCACACCGGTGTGATCAATCTTGGCTGGTCCCTGGAGCGTACGATCACACCGGTGTGATTAGAACGTTCAGCGCATCACGTGATCAACTGCCAAATTCAAATGTCCTTGCGCGCGTTCTCTGGCGCTGAGCCAGTGACAGACCCGCTCAGCGCTGTCAATATATCACAAATATGCAGTGTTTTCAACCACATAATGTTTATTTTAGGTTTCAGACATTTAAATGCACATAAGTACTAACAAATCAATACATTTAGAGTTTGTAAAATACACACTGATGTCTATGGGAGCGGCAATAACAATAATTTCCATAATAATTAGACGACACGCTCTATTCATATCAGATACACATTGTGTAAGTAACTTTAAAGTTTACTCTATTCTTCTCTCAGTTCACCGGCTCACTTACATTCATGTATTTCGGGATAAGTGGATGAATTCACGTTTTTTAAAACCAACAGACGCGATTCTCTGTACTGCGGGGCAAACTAACATGGCGGCGCCCATCGCGCGTATAGCTCAACTAACGCGATCATTATAAAAGTGTTTAAACAGAAAAACATATCCACTTGCACATATTTGACAATCGGAATATCAGATATTTCATGCTATAATCATCACATTTGTTAATATTTTGAACAAAAAAAGAAAAATGAAATAAAAGCAGATCATCAGTCATACAGCGCTATTGTGGCTACCGTCTGTCACGTGACAAGCAATGACGCGTCACCATGGAAACAGTAAAGTGACACGTTCTAAATAACGGTCGCCTTGAAAAACTCACGCTGGGGGCTCAGCCAGAATATTTTAAACTTACGTGCGAAAGGGTTAAAAGTAGAATAATGCATATTATCATGATATAATTCCAATATGTAGTTATAAAATTTACAGAGGAATGTTTTGAATCCAAGAATCATGGGTTTAGGAATTCTAAAGCACATACACATTCTTACTCTTGAATATGAGCATTTAGAGTGAAACTAACAGCTATCAGATGTAACTAAGTGTGGGTAATATGGAGACATGCAAACAAAAAGAAAAACACAGGAAAAACACTTGGGAAATATTCATATTTTGATGAATGTCTCTATGTGTGTGCGTGGCCTTCTTGTCCCACAAGCTCTGGGCTTGTGTGGGCAAAAGAATTTGACCTGAGTTGATTCCGATCTTTTTGAAGTCAGGGAGACTTCCAGAGTGATCCTGTTTTACATCGGCACGTAGCCGGTAAAACTGTCGTTTGCCCCTGGGGGGTCAGGACAGGCCGGAGCCAGCTAAGATTTACCTATGTTAAGTCAGAAGGTTAAAAGCTTTTCCTAAAACCTAAAAATGAATTGATCATCAGTGATCCAGTCCAGATGCTACAGCGTCAATAGTTTCTGTTGCAACATTTGAGAGACTTTTGAGTAATACTGAAGATATTACTATAGATTACAGCAAAACCTCCCCCTTTTCCTTTCCAACGAGGTTTGTGTCGATAATAGTAACCTTGAGGGCTAGACTCATTTAAAGTAATGTAATCGTCTGGTTTTAGCCAGGTTTCTGTCAAACACAGCACATCTAGATTATTTTCTGTGATAATATCATTTACAATAAGTGCTTTTGAAGAAAGGGATCGAATATTCAGCAATCCAAGCTTTATCATTTGTGTATCTTTATTATCTCTGTTTTTTATTTGTTGAACATCAATTAAATTTTTACCCTTAAATGGATTCGAAGTATTTTGTATTTATTTATTCAGGGTACAGACACAAAGTCTCTATGTGTTGGGATTTATCTGACTTCTGTGACGTGAGACAGCTAGCAGACGGTCGGTTTAGCCAGTCTGTCTGCTTCCTGACCAGGGCCCCAGTTAGTCAAGGTTGAACTCTAAGACTAATTATCTCTCTGCTAATTATCTCATCACTCCTACGAGCAGGTCCAGAGTCCAGAACAAATTACAGTGTCTGACATCGTAAGTGCGAGTTCACACACCTCTTTAATGTTAATTTTGGTGATCTCCGACTGGCGAAGTCGAACATCATTAGTGCCGAGGTGAATAATAATCTTAGAGTATTTGTGATTAGCATCAGCCAGCACTTTTAAATTTGCTTTGATGTCAGGCGCTCTGGCTCCCGGCAAACATGTGACTACGGTGGCTGGAGTCTCTATTTTCACGTTCCGTGTAATAGAATCGCCAATAACTAGGGCACTTTCAACAGGATTCTCAGTGGGTGCGTCACTGAGTGGGGAGAACCTGTTTGATGTTCTAATCGGAATGGAAGAGTGGTGGTTTTTCCCACGACTAGGCCGCCTCACGGTCACAAACTTGCCCTGCTGCACGGGCTCTACAGCCGGAACCGAACAATGTACAGAGTTCTCTAAGTTAGTCGCATCCAAAACAGTATCTGAAGCCCGTGCATTCTTACTATCCTCAATTAAAGTTTGGATGCGTGTCTCTAATTCTAAACAATCCGCTTTGCTGAAGAATTCTGTTGCGTATTATCTGGGTGAAGAGGTGTTTATGTGTAAATGGTCTCCACCTAAAGTCGATGAAGATTGGAACACAGTTTACCAGGTCGTGGTTCTGAAGCCTTACCGTCTGCAGGTATTATCTGTTGCACATGAACTTTCAGGCCATGTTGGCATTAGGAAAACGTATGATAGCTTGTTAAAACATATGTAGCCAAGTTCTGTAAGTCATGTCATGCATGCCAGTTAGCTGGTAAACCTTACCAGGTGATTCCCCCAGCTCCTTTAAAACCAATTCCTACACTTGGAGAACCGTTAGAGCGTATTATAATTGATTGTGTTGGCCCTCTGCCAAAAACAAAATTAGGCAACTCTTATCTTTTAACCCTAATGTGTGCAACAACCAGATTTCCTGAAGCAATCCCATTGCAAACTCTAAAAGCCACGGCGATCTTTAAAGCGATTGTTTAGTTTTGCACTACGTTTGGTCTACCCCGGTATATTCAGTCTGATCAGGACAGTAATTTCATGTCAAAGGTATTTGAGAAAATAATGAAGCAATTGAATATCAAGCATCAGTGTCTAGTGCCTATCACCCACAGTCACAGGGTGCTATTGAACGTGTAGGAATTGAGGATGAAATAGACAAATGAATCTTCCAAATGATTCATTCAAACATAACTCCATACAAAACTCATCTCATCCTAAATCATCACACAGGAAGAGAAACGTCACCAAGATCAGAGAAACATATTCGTGGCTCCAGTCAGTCTGAGACCCTCCCCAGCCAAGCACTTTATGGCCCAGCTGAGGTGGCAAACTAAGCAATTTGGGAAAGGCCAACTATTTTAAAGACAACTTGAGCCACGAGAAGATAACACCAGAGTGTTTGATCCTCAAAGACAGAGAGATAAAACAGGCCACCTTCTCCTGCGTGCCCCCTGAGTGACACAGAATCAAAATCCACAGAAAACCCTACAGAGATTTTTTTTTGAACTGCATCAAATGGTTCCAAAACAATTCTAAATGGACTTGTAATCAAACATTGTTCGACCGCATAATTCCATGTCATGCATACACATGATACATGTGACCTGTAATGCGCAGATCACTCGCAATTCATGTAATTGTTATAACTTTTGAATAGCCGTATGAAAGTGTAGTATGAAGCTGAATCTCTACTCTATCAAAGTATGGCTTGAATGAAATCTGTAAAAATTTATCATATTCTTTTTAGACTAATCAAGACTGAACTGTACTCTCTGTACCCCTTTGAAAGTTCAGATAACAGGTTATATATGACCAGGGGAGGAGCAAAGACCGCATCTCATTGGTCAGAACTGCTCAAAGAGGTTGTACAAACCTCAGTTTAAATGCTCAGTACACTAGAATTTTAAGTTAAGTTTTTAAGTTTCAGTTAAGTTAAGTTTTTCTGGAAGTAGTAGTAATTAGAATATAGTAGCTCAGAATAAGATCAGAATGAATTAGATTAAGTCGAGACAAAGACCAAGAAACATACGATGAAGGGCAGCCAAGCAATTTCATTTAAGCCATCCAACTTACTCTCGTCTCACTCGCTTTCCTTTCTTTTACTTTAATTGTCTTTCTTTCCGTTGAGGGTCTCTTGTTTTAAGTTAAGTTTTATCGCTAAGTTAAACGACTCTACAGTCTTTGCCGCCTCAGCTTCAAATTTCAGCCATGAGGGAACCTCCATTCATCTGCCAGCACAACAGAATGTGATTGGCTTTCCTATCACATCATTCCGGACCAAAAGACCTTCAACGAATCAATGAACCCGGGGAATCCCTTTGTCCAAACCAAAAGGACGTCGACAAGGAATCCCCATTTAAAAACACAGACGACAAGCACAAGTACCTCCAGAATTCTATAGCTGAACTGGTACATTTATAAAAAATAATAATAATAACCCCACCTAAGCAGCGATAAAAAGGGTTAAATTAATGATTGATGGTTTGTTCAGATCAGGTCTTATGAAAGGCATATATTGCTAGAAACTTTTATCATTTCACCCTCTTAAAACTCATTCTTTAAAAATGGGAGGTGCTTCATTTTTGACTGCTCGGTTGTTAAACTCTGACACTTTGAAGAATTTGTCCACCAAATTATCACATTTACCCTATGTTGATCTGAAATTACAGCTTTTGTCCCCGTATAGTTGAATCACAGGACCGGATACCAAGTTGCCTTGCCAAGGAAAACTTTTATTGTGTGTCAGAAGAGAAGTTTCTTCTAATGTCTTCAAGCCACCTTCATGTGCTTCTCTTCTCTTCTCTTCTCTGAGGAGCAGTGTGTTACATCAAGCTTATATACCATGACTAGGGATCTTACAATTCCTTACAAGGTGGAGAAAAACAAGTTGGTTTCTTTAAAATAGAACATATACTTCATACATACACATCCTACCCTCCTTGTAGGGAACACTGTACATCGATAGGTGTTTACATCATGGAGCAACTGCCTCAACTGAAGCATGCAGCCTTTCAGAATACATGTACACATACATTCCAGTGAAGCCAAAATTATCTCTCCTCGCCTGTGCATAACACATGACACCAACATGTCCATACAGACTTGGCTCATGAAGCTTATACTCTCTCAAACACATTATACATTTAATTATGAACATATAAATAATATTAAAACAATTAAATTTTAATCTTCACCTATTTCTGCTCTCGCGGTACTTTGATGTCAAATGCCAATCAGTCAGCACAGCTCTGATGCACCTCGAACAATATCGACTTGAACATGTTTTATTACTGGATGTTTTTATCAGTCACTTGTCGCCACCCAATGGCGCAACGCTGTAATTGATTCAATCTTTATGTGAAGCATCAAGATATTTTCAAAAGGTGATTTACTCTGGGTGTGTCTCAATCAGCTCCCTTGCTCCAGAGCTCGTGAATCAGTATATCATGTACACAAATTTGAGCACTGGTAACGACAGTAAAGGACGCTGGCTCACTACACATTGTGACACGTTTCCGGCAACGTGACAACGTCCTCGTTGTACAAGATCACTACTGGTATTTATGAACAAAAGCAGAGTGATATCTTTCTGACATTATTTGTAATGTTATTTAAAGTACATTATGATAAATACTTTGCTTGTTATGTGTTACGTGCAACATTTCAGCTGCAAATAAATTATAATTGTTAGCTAGATTATGTTCATTACCTGTCTAGCGACTTATGTTTATTTTGAAATATAGTCAAATCAAGTCACCTTTACTTATATAGTGCTTTTTACAAGGCAAATTGTGGCAAAGCAGCTTTACAGTAATAATTGGCAAATAATTTTGGCTGGACAGCAGCTCCCAAAGAAAATGGTGTCATTGTCCAGCTTATTCTATATATTACTGATTCATTCCATTGCAAAGATCAGTAGTTATTAGTCTAGTTAATTTATGAATATCAGCAATGGAGAAAACAGTGACGTAATCGTCCGACTCAGCTCAGTTCGCATGCAACGGCACCAATGCAGGCGTACCAAAAACACTGATATTCAGCAATCAAGTGTCCCAAACTTAAACAGGGTAAATGTAACAGCGGCAAGGAACCAAAACTCCAACAAAATGGAAAAAAAAACCTTGGGAGAGTTACAGGTCATAAATCTAATTTGCAATCGCAACAGTCAAAATATTTAATCCAGTTCCATCTAGTATAAGATCTTTTTCATCACGCTGGTATGGGATGGTTTGTTGGGGATCTTTGCCACTGGCTGATGTGTCGGTAAGGCCCTCACAAAGGATGCCTGCTGTACATGAGACCATTGCAGTGGTAGCTAAGGACCAGGGGGTTTTCCCTGAGGGGAAATCCATTTCGCACAATCAAGGTCATGCAGCGATGCCTACATGCCTTGGTCATGGAAAAAAAAAAAAACCTTATCCAAGGACCATGTTAGGAGCTCCTCGTCACGACGCATACATGTCTCACGGGTTGGGGGGTGATCATGACTGGTCGCTCGGCTCAGGGTCTGTGGCAGGGCCATCTACTTTCCAGGTACATAAATCGGCTGGAAATGATGGCTGTGTTTCGAGCACTCAGACACTTCCTCCCAGACCTGAGTGGTCACTATGTATTGGTCTGTATGGACAACACGTTCGTGGTCTCTTATAGCATGCCAATCCAGAGCCCCCTCTACACAGTCATTTATCCAATAAAACTGTCAAATATTTGTGAATTCCTGTTTTACTAAGACTTAAGTTAAAAGTATTTTTTTACTTTAAAAAATACTTCATGTCTTAAAATTAATTATTTGGACCTGTCTGACATTAGATCTTGACTTATGTTCAACCTTGGTATTACATCATGAAAGGTATACTAGATATACTAAAGGTGTTTTCATTTACTACCAAATACTGACTCTGTTAAAAGTTTGATGTCATGTCAACAAAATCTATACTAACCAAATCAACATATTTCTTTAAATATTGAATTCCACAGCTAATATCAGGTTTTAACAGATATTTTAGTTTCTTACCATAATTCAAGGTCTGTCCAAGACCATTTTCACTATGCTGTATGAACAGAATTGCACAGGACAAAAATATGTCTGTCTATGTGTCATCTGCACCTTTTAAGAACCGTAACAAAACTGTTGTAAGTATCAACAGTATTCCAGTGAAACTGTGGTTACCATTGGGACTTTTGTAAAAGCCATGCACTAGACTTCACTGCGTACCTGTAACTGTTCCATGTTCATCACTGATGTAGTGTCCAAACGCCTCCCAGAAGTCATTTTCCTCTGATTGAAGTAGAGAGTGTAGTGTCACCTTTTGACTTGGTGGTAAATATTTTACAACAATCTGAAACTTCTCGTCCACCATCCCACGACTGGGCTGGACAGAGATCAGTGGACATGTCCTCTTCTGACTGCTCACAGTCCTATACAGATATAACAACAGTCATGGTTACTATAAACTTTTTTTTATGGAAAAGAACAAAGTGTGAACATTTTCTAAATATTGAGGTTTTTTTTTGTTCCTTTTGGCAATTTCTCCACCTGTAGTTGCTTTTTATTTCTTTCGAATATTATCTTTGTATGGGATTGTTTGTTGCAGTTTATCAATATTCACCCAATTTATCATTTCTAAATTTCTAAAGTTTTACATTATTGAAAAACAGTTATTTAGGAATCATTTAGAAAGTGTAAGTAAATGATTAATAAACTATTTAAATGTACATCTATACATTTTTTTATGTAGACATAGTAAGTTACTCAGTGTGTTAGTAAATGATTTATTAACAAGTATTCCTATGCATTTCATGATTACTACAGGTAGCTATAAAACATTTTGTGAGTTCATCTAAAGTAAGGACTATTTATACCTCGTAAAGCTTTTACAAAAGAGATTTAAAGGCTCAGTTATCTTCTAAACAGAAAGAGGAAACAAACACAATACAGTTGTCAGACACGGACAAGAAGGTATAGTTTCAACACACAGTTTTATTGAACAAGGTGATATAATAACAGGTATGCGGTTGAGTATGGTGAGTTTCAGAGTTCGTGAATCGTAATGTGACTTAGCTGAAGGTTGAAGTAATGTCCGTGTCTTTCTAGGTGAAATGATGACTGTCCAGCAGTGTGCGCTCACGCCTGATCCACAGGAAGAGTTTAACATTCGCAGGGTACGTAGAAGGCAGGTAAGAAGAGCAGGTAAGTCTGTAGTCCAGTAATGACGAGATCAGACAACTGACTGAAGGTGTGAGGGCTTTTTATGGCGTGAGCGTGAGTGAAGACAGGTGCAGGTGATCAATATTCAGGTGATTGTGAGCGTGTGGGTGGAGCTTGTCGTGTTTGTGATGATGACGGTGATGTTGACGGTGTGACAACAGTGATACAGGACAGAAATATTTATTTCAAGATGCAAAAAATGAAACTGCACAACTGTACACTTGATATAACATGAAAAATTAACCTCTGCAATATCACATTAAAATAAAAAGGAACTAAAACAAAATGAAAAAGCAGCAAAATGAACAAAAAATAAGAAAATAAGCAAGAAAGTGAATATAAATTTAAAAAAATAACCAAAAAAATGAATATGTACCAACAAATTCCGTGTAAACAGTGAAGGGCTTTTCACACTTGATATAGTTAACCATGGGTGTCATCGTAAATGTAACACTTCCTAGTGTGCAGTGAAGAATTCACAAAGGGGGGTTGCATATATAAATTGTTTTATTCTGCAAAACAGGAATTACACTTTTTAGTTGCGGCTCGTGGATATCGCAAATCATAACTCATGAGGAAATCTCGCTGCCAAACCTCATGCAATACTCCAAAAACGTGCAAAACATTGCTTATCAAATATGCAAATATTCTCACTTCTGCATGGAATAATAAGCTCTGCTCTTTTCCCTCTACACAGTATTGGTGTTAAAGGTGCAAAATGTAAACATTTTGGCCGCTAGAGAGCGTACAATCAAAATAAGATGGGAATCATATATCATGTTCATGGATGAGGTAAAGTAGTAGTTTTATAAATGTTGCACTAGATGACATGATTTTATTTCATCATAATGAATTAGCCGCAAGTAAAGCACGGTTAACCACAAATTTATTGGTAACAACAATCACATAATTGGGGAGCTGTTTCTTCAACATGAACACAAAATGAGCAAGTTTAATCAATATCAAGATATTTACAGATACATGAACTGAACCCGTCATCACATATTTTACGTTGTTGCGCTTGCGATAATGTCGTAGGTCACATGATAACGTCAACATGGCGGATGATTTCCGGATCGCATTCATACTCAACGAGATTTCCTTCATAGTCTTTTAGTGCTCGTTAAGTACCTACTCATTGAGAAGGCGATTTCGGACGCAGCCAGAGACAGACAGACAGAGAGAGAGAGAGGAACACACAGAGAAAGAAACACAGACACACACACACACACACACATTTGTTTCAGTAAGTTGCCTCAGATTCAACATTTTAGGTAAACAAAATCTACACTGTTACAGAAATTAGTCTTTGATAATTTCTTAATATATGCATCCAAATAGAATACCCACTAAATATACTTATATTTATAACATAGTCTAATAAAAAATATTGTTTAAACTGTTAAGTCTTCTCAACCCTGTTTAAAAATAGGTATATGCTGCCCTCTAGTGCTCATTCTATATATGCCGTTTGAATATTATTTTGAATTATTTTAACCAAAGAGCAGTTATCTGCCTAATTTTAATTCACACACACTTCTTGAAATTAAATAATAAATTAAAATGTGTTTATTTATAATATTTGTATTATTATACTATTACCTAATATAATAGCTAACCATAACAACATTTTAAACAAAAATTAAAATCTAAACATGACAAAAAGTAGCCTTTGATAACTAAATGTACTTGCCAATAGAGTATGGGAAAAACATTGATAATAAAAATTATTGTAATTTTCAAGTTGTTCAGAATTGTAACTAACCTTGTTTAAAAATAACCCTATAGTGCCATCTTTTGGTTATTATTACATTTCTTTTTTATTTCCTGTCCTTAAACAGATCATTATTGTGCTTATTTTTAAGTTAAACATACTACATTGATTAAAAAAAAAAAACGTTTGAATTTCTCATTCAATGTTAGTATTATTGTATATAGAAATAAACAGTGTATAATTCAGAGGAGAATATTGTTTAGTGTCATGAATTAATCTCAAAATAGAACATTTTAAAGAAAGCATTGTATATTCATTTTCAATTTATCTAGGTTCATTGCCAAATATACAATCTTAATTTAATTTAAGTCAAACAATGACATTACAAGGTATGAGAATTTCCTTTTTTAAAAAACTTTTGTTAAAACGGTCCGTCCTCAACCCTGTTTAAAAAGGCATATGCTGCCCTCTAGTGCTTATTCAAAATATGACATGTGGTTATTAATAGAATTCTTTTGAACCACAGAGCAGTTATCTTCTTAATTTTAACTTACACATACATCTTGAATCAAAGAAATAAATTAAAATCTGTTAATTTATAATATTTGTATTATATAATGATGTAAAGGGAGAACATTTCAAGTTATTTGAAAACATTAGACATATTGCTTTATTTGTCCTTTCTTTAAACCTTCGCCATGGCAACACTATTCAAGATAAACTATAATCGTTTGTAATTTGCCATTTTCAGTATATCATCATGTTCAGAAAGTTTAGTTGGGATTGCATGAATCCCATAAGAGTAGCTAAAAATTCAGAGCTTGTTTATTCAAAATATCCATATTCAAACCAAAATATCTGATAATATCTCCTGTTTGTTAAGAGCTAATGACTGTAAATTAGAAAGTTGTCCAGCTAAATGACAACAATATGTTTACCGGGTTTGGTGACTGTAGGTTAAACTAACTCCCCAATTTCTTTCAAAAGATGGAGCTATTTAGCCTCTCCACCACGCCCATTTTAAAGGGTTTGCCCATGTCTATTGGATGACAATCCTGACTTGTGTCTAGTTTCATGCAATTTGAAGCATGCTAAGAGTCTCAAAAGCTTCCAAAAAATATTGAACTTTGATCTGTTGCTATGCTAAAGATCTTTTAACAGGTCTTCATTCGCCATGTCTTGACATTATTCAAGGGGGCGCTGTTGAGCCCCCCTTACACGCCCGGGTCCCAGCCTCTGTGACGTCCTAATGGCTGCAGGTTCCAATGAGTGTACAAAGTTTCAAGAGTTTTTGAGTATGTTAAGGGCCCCAAAAGTGCCCAAAACCTTGAAAAAAAAAAAAAAAATATATATATATAAGCCAAAAGTTTTGAGAATTACATAAATATTGGAAATTGGAAAAGTTGCTGCTTAAGTTTTTATAATAGAAATTTGCATATACTCCAGAATGTTATGAAGAGTGATCAGATGAATTGCATAGTCCTTCTTTGCCATGAAAATTAACTTAATCCTAAAAAAACCTTTCCACTGCATTTCATTGCTGTCATTAAAGGACCTGCTGAGATCATTTCAGTAATCGTCTTGTTAACTCAGGTGAGAATGTTGACGAGCACAAGGACAAGGAGATCATTATGTCAGGCTGATTGGGTTAGAATGGCAGACTTGACATGTTAAAAGGAGGGTTATGCTTGAAATCATTGTTCTTCCATTGTTAACCATGGTGACCTGCAAAGAAATGCGTGCAGCCATCATTGCGTTGCATAAAAATGGCTTCACAGGCAAGGATATTGTGGCTACTAAGATTGCACCTAAATCAACAATTTATAGGATTTTCATTTTTTTTTTCATTTTTTTAGCAGACGCTTTTATCCAAAGCGACTTACAAGGGGAGTAATTAGGGGTTAGGTGCCTTGATCAAGGGCGCTTAGTCATGGTATCGAAGGTGGAGAGAGTGCTGTTTATTCACACTCCCCACTTTCAATTCCTGCCGGCGTGGGAATCAAACCGGCAACCTTCAGATTACAAGCCCAACTCCCTCACCACTAGGCCACGACTACCCAGCAGCGATCATCAGCAACTTCAAGGAAAGAGGTTCAATTCTTGTAAAGAAGGCTTCAGGGTGTCCAAGAAAGTCCAGCAAGTGCCAGGATCGTCTCCTAAAGAGGATTAAGCAGCGGGATCGGAGTGCCACCAGTGCAGAGCTTGCTCAGGAATGGCAGCAGGCAGGTGTGAGCGCATCTGCACGCACAGTGAGGTGAAGACTTTTGGAAGATGGCCTGGTGTCAAGAAGGGCAGCAAAGAAGCCACTTCTCTCCAAAATAAACATCAGGGACAGATTAATTTTCTGCAGAAAGTATCGTGAATGGACTGGTGAGGACTGGGGCAAAGTCATATTCTCCGATGAAGCCACTTTCCGATTGTTTGGGGCATCTGGAAAAAGGCTTGTCAGGAGAAGAAAAGGTGAGTGCTACCATCAGTCCTGTGTCATGCCAACAGTAAAGCATCCTGAGACCATTCATGTGTGGGGTTGCTTCTCATCCAAGGGAGTGGGCTCACTCACAATTCTGCCCAAAAACACAGCCATGAATAAAGAATGGTACCAAAACACCCTCCAACAGCAACTTCTTCCAACAATCCAACAACAGTTTGGTGAAGAACAATGCATTTTCCAGCAAGATGGAGCACCGTGCCATAAGGCAAAAGTGCTAACTAAGTCGCTCGGGTACCAGAACGTTGAAATTTTGGGTCCATGGCCTGGAAACTCCCCAGATTTTAATCCCATTGAGAACTTGTGGTCAATCCTTGCTATCAGTCAGGATTTGGCCCAGAAGTTGATTGAGAGCATGCCCAGTCGAATTGCAGAGGTCCTGAAAAAGAACGGCCAACACTGCAAATACTGAAATAATCTATCCGTTACATCAGCTGCCCAATTCGCATCACTGTATGCATGTATCAAGTTCTCATTTGCGTCTTTCCTGTAGCACAGTTCTCGATCTTGGGTGCCTTCCAAATATTTTAAAACATGCCTTACAGTATTCCACTGTTCTGTAGTTGGCCACGTAAAACATTGTGACAGTTTACTCTCTACAAAACTTAGGTCTGGTCTTACACATGTTGCCAGGTAGATTAAGCTACCTACTACTTCCCTGTATTTTCTGACATCACTCATTACCCCTGCATCATCAGTGTATTGTAGTTTTTGTTCACAGGGTGCAGCTCTGGACTGGAGTATTTTCTCAATATAAAAAATATAAATGTGTTGTGACATTTTAACACAATCAACCCCTTGCTCATAATCAATGCCAAGGAAATGTGTCAACTTTCCTAAATCCTTCATTCTAAATTGACATGAGCATCTCTTTTACACCTTTAAGCACATTCATATCACTGGCCCCAATAATCAAGTCATCAACCCAAATGATTATTAATACTTTGAGTAAACGATGATCAGCTGGGTTTTGAACAAAATTGATTTCACATAGATACTCATGCAACATTCTGTTCCAGTTCCTGCCTGACTGTTTAAGTCCATACAGTGATTTTTCCAGTTTATACACCAGTTCTTCATTACCTTGAGATTTTACCTCATAACCCTCTGGCTGTTTCATATAAATTTCACACTCTATTGGCGCATGCAATTATGCCGTCTTCACACCCATCTGATGAACGATCAAATTCTCCTGTACAGCTTTTTGCATAAACACTCTGATACTAGTCATACTGGCAGTCGGAGAAAAAGTCTCATCATAGTTCACACCTCTTTCTTGACTATAACCTTTAATAACATATCATGCTTTGTATTTGTTTCCTCCATCACCATTTCTCTTTATTGCATAGGCCCATTTACCCCCCACTAATTCTTTACCTTCTGGTAGATTGGTCAGAGTAAAGGTCACATTTTCCTTTAATGACTGCATCTCCTCCTCCACAGCTTTAACCCACTCATTTTCGTTCATTGATGTCACAGCTTCTTTGTTGTTACAGACTTGTATGCAATATACCCCAAACATACAATCAATGTCAATTACCTCACCTTCAAAACCACAAACATAATCATTTAGATAACCGGGCCTTTTTCCTCTCCCTGGCAGGATTTCTCCTTTGTTCAGGTTCATCTTCATCAATTTGTGCTTGCTCATTGCACACTACAGGTTCTTTTACTGTGGCCTGTTCCTGAGTAATTTGCAGATTAACCTCTGGGTTTTTTTCTAGATTCTCTAGGATTAATCTCAATCTCCAAATCATCATCATCAATTGGTATCAAGTCTGCCTCAGCACTCATTTTGGGCAAAAACAACTAGTATGCGTCTCTGTATTTTCTTGCTATTTGGATAATGGATCATGTAAGCTGGACTATTCTTGTCATAACCTACAAAAATACCTTTCTCACACCTTGAGTCCAGCTTTCCTTTGTCATGTTGGTAAGTGTAACATTCCAATCCGAATTTCTACATTCTAGAAATGTTAGGTTGTCTGCCCGTTAACATGAAGCAGTCTGTTTAGTGCGTTTGTTGAAACACCTGTTTCTCACTACAGCAGCTGTTTGTACTGAATAGGTCCACAGTATTTATAGTAACCCACTTTCCATTAACATGCAGCATATAGCCATATCGAATAAGGTTCTCCAGTTACATTCAGCAGTGCCGTTTTGAAATGGAGAGTATGGTGCTGAAGTCTCATGTCTAATACAACTTCTACTTAATAATGCCTTGTACTCCTTTCCTGTGAATTCTGTGCCATTGTCAGACCTAATGCATTTAACCTTTCCATATGGAGCCATATCAGCAAGACATTTTTCTGTGGCGGCCACTGTATCACTCTTATTCTTCAAAAAATACACAAACACCGCACTGGAATAATCATCTGTGAAAGATAATGCATATCTATGACCGTCTCTGGACACTGGGTCTATTGGCCCTGCTAAATCTGTGTGTACCATTTCTAGTGCTGCTTTGGCTCTTGCATCTGGCCCTCTGTTCCGAGTCTCAATAAACTTTCCCTGCGTGCAAATTTCACAGCATGGGATAAATTTGTCTCCTGTACTTTTAATTTCCATACCATCAACAACATTCTTCAGTTTAATTATATCTCAATAATTGCAATGACCTAATATCTCATACCATGTCTGCAAGTCATAAAATTTTTTACATTGGTCAATACATTTATTGTCTATCGTGTGCAAATAGTACAGTTTGTTGTGCATGTGTATGGGGAATTTGGTACTGTCTTTATGTAGCAGAACGTTCTCCCCTTCTTTGAAGATCACTGTTGCTCCGTTTGTCTTAAATTTGGCAAAAGTCATTTTATCATCGCTTTGAGAAACATGGATAGAAAAGGGCTTAAATGTCTCTGGAAGTCCTTTCAAAACCATTGCTGTCAAAAGTCCATCACTCAGATTCTCACCTGCATTTCTCAAAGCAGTAATTGCAGTCTCTGCTCTGATGACACACTCTGTAACACTCTCATTGGGCGCTTTCTACAGTGAAGTTAGTTCTGTGTACAAGCTTATTACCCTGGACTTCCCTTTGCCGGCATAATATTCACGTAAAATCTCCAGCGCCGCACGTCCGTCGTCTGCTGCTTCCCTCATGACCAGCGACAGACTCTTGTCATCTAGGAATTGTATCAGCTCCGCATAGGCTTCGGCATTTTTCACCGTACCCCCCTCATCTTCGTCAGTAGGCTCATTTAAAATAGTCTCTTTTAGTCCCTGCAAACAAAGGTGGCGCAAAATTTGTGTCTCCCATTGCTCATAATTCTTCTCATCTCCGTCAAAGACTAGTCTTGACCAGCGGCTCGTTGTCACCGCTTCCTTCTGTCTCCTACTCATGTTGGCTTGTGTCTCATTCAGACTCGGGTACAAGCTGTATTTGTTGCGACTTTCACCCGTCTCTTTAACACCCAAACTATATTACGCAAACCGGGCCCATAACCTGTTAGCAGAGATAACACACGAAACACGTTGTACTCTTTCACAATACACAGTCGCTCTGACTGGCACATTTTATTTAAACAAAGGCAGGCAGGTGCATTCATTCAGCCACTGATTAGGTCACATGACATATACATTGCAGTGATTGTCTGGCCCACAAACATAAAACAAAAACAAAATGAGAGCATAATACATACATATTAAAATGGACCAAGTTTTAGGACCCTATTCAAGGGGGCGCTGTCGAGCCCCCCTGCCACATCCGGGTCCCAGCCTCTGTGACGTCCAAATGGCCAATGCATGTGCAAAGTTTCAAGAGTTCCACTTCGCCCTTTGGGCTTGGGCCCTAATGAAACTCCATACACACATCAATATTGCCAACCAGTGTGAAACAATTAAGTCAGAACTTACAAATAAATGAGGAGGGATCAATCACCAATTTTAACCACACTATATTTCCCTTGTCAGAAAAGTATACCATTTCAGAATACCACCAAAGTCTTGACAGAATTACATAAGCAGAGTTACCAAACTTTTCATGATTGGAAGAAAAAGCTTATAAATGCCCACCCAATATTGAAGTCAATAAGTACAAATGTCCTTGGTTCATCACTCCATCATAGATGTTAGAATGTTTAAAGAGTGAATTCCAAAGTCATCCATCAAAGGTCAATTCACAGAAAGATGGCAATTGTACATGCGTTCAGATAGAATCCCAAGTGAAGAGAATAACAGCACAAAATCATGAACTAGATGAGATGTCCTCAAAATCAAGCAGATACACAAACCCTCTGAACAAAGCAAAAACAAACAATACAACATGAGGTTTAGCAAGTAAAACACATTTCCCACTATAAAACCTCTGATAGGGTAAAGAAACAAATTCACATTGAGATGTAGAACATAAATGTTCCTCACCAAGAGTTTCCAAGATGAAAGCACGGCTAGACAAACACTCCCAGCTAACAGGTAATTTTTAACCACACTTCCTCCTTACTTTTACTCATTTGCCTAGAGAAATCTCCCTGATAATGCCTCCCTAGTGCCCTCTAAGGGCAGGGAGTAAAATTACAGCTTCAAACAAACAAAGAAGACAGGTAAAAATGTACTGGAACTGTTACAAGTAGATATGGGCAAAGCCTTAGAAACGGGCGTGGTGGAGGGTCTCAGTAGTGCCACATTTTGACTAAAGTTGGGGGGTTAGTTTTACCTACAGTCACCAAACTCAGTACATATTTTGTTCTCCTCAAGCCAGACAACTTTCTAATTTACAATCATTAGCTCCGACCAACAGGAAGTCAGCTATTTTGGTTTGAATGTGTATATATTGAATAATGATGCTCTCAGTTTTTATGTACTCCTCTTAGGGGATTCATGTAATTGCCAGCAATCTCTTTGAACATGATGAAAAGACACTGAAGATACTAAATTGCAAATGATTATAATATATCTTGAAAGGTCTTGCCATGGCAAGGGTTTAAAGAACAAAAAAAATGAAATATGAAATAGGAAATTGTCTCAAATTTATCAGATTTATCAATTTATTAGATTTAATTTTTTTTTTTAAATGTTGTTAAATCTTCTGAATCTTACCATCTCCCATTCCCTCAGTTTCAAAGTAATTTGTAACGTATTTCATTAGATTACCCAAGTTTAGTAACTTAATCTAAATACTTTAGAATACTAGTCCTGTCTGCTCCTTGATCGATTGCTCCTGTCTGCCTCACTGCTGAATTGTTTGAGTCTGTTGCTCTGTATAGCTTTGTTTTGAATCTATTTATTGTCATTGTTTGCTGTCTACTTTATCTTCACTGTATATCTGATATTGTCTTATATTGCCTATCACATTAATCTGACATCGCTAGTTTTTAATCTTTTAATCTAAATCACCATCACAACGCGTTAGCATTACGCTAGTTTGTGTTATCCGTGCCCACCGTCATTTCTGTCGCACTCTCCTTTTTCTACAAGTTCATCAAACAACTGGTAAGTCGGATCGGTCTACGAACACGGTAAGCTATGTCATCTTCTCCTTTCATTGTTACTTGCACTGCCTGTCACATGCATAGTATAGCTTTTTCTGTCAGCCATGAGGCATTCACATGTCATAAATGTAGGGAAGTAGTCAGGCTGACAGAGAAAATCTCAGAATTAGAGACACGCATCCAAACTTTAATTGAGGATAGTAAGAATGCAAGGGCTTCAGATACTGTTTTGGATGTGACTAGCTTAGCGAACTCTGTACATTGTTCGGTTCCGGCTGTAGAGCCCGTGCAGCAGGGCAACTTTGTGACCGTGAGGCGGCCTAGTCGTGTGAAAAAACACCACTCTTCCGTTCCGATTAGAACATCAAACAGGTTCTCCCCACTCAGTGACGCACCCAATGAGAATCCTGTTGAAAGTGCCCTAGTTATTGGCGATTCTATTACACGGAACGTGAAAATAGAGACACCAGCCACCATAGTCACATGTTTGCCGGGAGCCAGAGCGCCTGACATCAAAGCAAATTTAAAAGTGCTGGCTAATGCTAATCGTAAATACTCTAAGATTGTTATTCACGTCGGCGCTAATGATGTTCGACTTCGCCAGTCGGAGATCACCAAAATTAACATTAAAGAGGTGTGTGAAACCGCACGTATGATGTCAGACACTGTAATTTTTTCTGGACCCCTTCCTGCTCGTAGGAGTGATGAGATAATTAGCAGACTTTCATCACTCAATGGCTGGCTGTCTAAGTGGTGTCCACAGAATAATATAGGTTTCATAGACAATTGGAAAAGTTTTTGGGGCAGACCTGACCTGTTGAAAAGAGATGGTATTCATCCCTCCTGGGGTGGTGCCGCTCTTCTCTCTAGTAATATGGCACATAGTCTTAGAGCTCAACCTTGACTAACTGGGGCCCAGGTCAGGAAGCAGACAGACTGGCTAAACCGACCGTCTGCTAGCTGTCTCACGTCACAGAATTCAGATAAATCCCAACACATAGAGACTATTTCACCTAGATATCATCACATAGAGACTGTGTCTGTACCCCGAACTAATAAATACAGAAAACTTCCAAACCCATTTACGGGTGATAATTTAATTGATGTTCAACAAGTAGTAAACAGAGATTATAAAGATAAACAAATGATAAAGCTTGGGTTGCTGAATATTCGATCCCTTTCTTCAAAAGCACTTATAGTAAATGATATTATCACAGAAAATAATCTAGATGTGCTGTGTTTGACAGAAACCTGGCTAAAACCAGACGAGTACATTACTTTAAATGAGTCTAGCCCTGAAGGTTACTATTATCGACACGAACCTCGTCAGAAAGGTAAAGGGGGAGGTGTTGCTGTTATCTATAGTAATATCTTTAGTATTACTCAAAAGTCTTTCAAATATATCTCGTTTGAAGTGATGGTGCTCTATGTAACGTTATATAATGTAGGTGACAAATCTCATTTGAAATTTGTGTTGGCTACTGTATACAGGCCACCAGGGCACCATACAGACTTTATCAAAGAATTTGCTGATTTTCTCTCGGAGTTAGTACTGGCTGTGGATAAAGTCCTTATTGTTGGTGATTTTAATATACATGTAGATAATGAAAAAGACGCTTTGGGATTGGCATTAACAGATATTTTAAGCTCTATTGGAGTTAGACAACACGTGTCAGGACCAACTCATTGTCGTAATCATACTCTAGATCTAATATTGTCATATGGAATCGATATTGATGCCGTTGAAATTCTGCAGCAGAGCGATGACGTCTCAGATCATTATCTAGTCTCATGCGTGCTACATTTAACCAAGGCTGGAAAACCGCCTGTCTGCCATAAATATGTTAGAACCATCACTTCTACCACTAAAAACTGCTTTATAAATAATCTTCCTGATCAGTTTCATCAACTTAGCAAACCAGACAGCTTAGAAGAACTCGATGTTGCAACAGAAACTATTGACGCTCTCTTTTCCAACACTGTAGACTCTGTCGCTCCTTTGCGCTTAAAAAAGATTAAGGATATTAGTCCAACGCCATGGTATAACGAGCACACTCGGGCCCTTAAGAGAGCAGCAAGAAAAATGGAGCGCAGCTGGAAGAATTCAAAACTAGAAGTTTTTCGGATTTCATGGAGAGAGAAAATGATGGAGTACAGAAAGGCCATAAAAACCGCTAGATCTGCTTATTTTTCAAATCTTTTAGAAGAAAATAAACACAACCCTAAGTATTTATTTAATACAGTGGCTAAATTAACGAGAAATACAGCCTCAACTTCTGATGTTTCCAAACAGCACAGCAGTAATGATTTTATGAACTTCTTTACTTGCAAGATTGACAACATTAGAGAGAAAATTATAGCCATGCAACTGTCTACTACAGTATCACATCAGACAGTGGATTGTAGTATCCCTGAGGAAAAATTCCATTCATTCGCTGCTATAGGAAAGGAAGAATTGTCTAAACTTATTAAATCATCAAAATCAACAACATGTATGTTAGACCCTATACCGACTAAGCTATTGAAAGAGATGCTTCCAGAGGTCATAGATCCTCTTCTTAAGATCATTAATTCATCTTTATTACTAGGTTACGTACCGAAAAATTTTAAGCAGGCTATTATCAAACCTCTTATTAAAAAACCACAACTTGATCTTGGTGAATTAGTCAATTACAGACCGATTTCCAATCTACCTTTTCTGTCAAAAATACTAGAAAAGGCAGTATCATCTCAACTTAGTTCCTACTTGGAAAGAAATGGTATCTGTGAGGATTTCCAGTCAGGATTTAGACCGTACCATAGTACTGAGACTGCTCTCATTAGAGTTACAAATGATTTGCTCTTATCATCAGATCGTGGTTGTATCTCTCTATTAGTGTTACTAGACCTCAGTGCTGCTTTTGACACTATCGACCACAATATTCTTTTGAATAGACTAGAAAATTATGCTGGAATTAGTGTAAATGCATTGGCATGGTTCAAATCATACTTATCTGACCGTTATCAGTTTGTAGTAGTAAACGAAGAGATGTCATTTCGATCACAAGTTAAACATGGAGTACCACAAGGCTCAGTTCTAGGACCGTTGCTTTTCACTCTGTACATGCTACCCTTGGGAGATGTCATTAGGAAGCATGGCATTAGCTTTCACTGTTACGCTGATGATACTCAGCTCTATATTTCCTTGCGCCCTGACGAAACCGACCAATTCTCAAAAGTAACAGAATGCGTAGCTGATATAAAAAATTGGATGACTAGTAATTTCCTACTACTAAATTCAGAAAAAACAGAGATTCTAATTATTGGACCAAAAACTTCTGCACATAATAACCTAGAATACTGTCTAACACTTGATGGCTGCTCTGTTAAGTTGTCTTCGTCAGTTAGGAACCTGGGTGTGCTCTTTGATTCCAATCTTTCATTTGAATGCCACATTTCTAGCATATGTAAAACCGCATTCTTCCATCTTAAAAATATATCTAAATTGCGACATATGCTCTCAATGACAAATGCGGAACAGCTAGTTCATGCGTTTATGACCTCGAGACTAGATTACTGTAATGCTCTACTGGGTGGTTGCCCTGCTCGCGTGATAAACAAATTACAGCTGGTCCAAAACGCAGCTGCTAGAGTCCTTACTAGAACCAGGAAGTATGAACATATTAGTCCGGTTCTGTCAAAACTGCACTGGCTCCCTATTAAACATCGTATAGATTTTAAAATCTTGCTAATTACTTACAAAGCACTAAATGGCTTAGCTCCCCAGTACCTGAGTGAGCTCTTAATGCATTATAGTCCTATTACGATCTCAGAATTCTGGCCAGTTGTTAATACCTAGAATATCAAAATCAACCGCGGGCGGTAGATCCTTTTCCTATTTGGCACCTAAACTCTGGAACAATCTTCCTAGCATTGTTCGGGAAGCAGACACACTCTGTCAGTTTAAATCTAGATTAAAAACGCATCTATTTAACCTGGCATACACATGACGCACTATAAACTCTTGTCCTCATATCCGTTAAAGGATTGTTAGGCTGCATAGATCAGGTCAGCCGGAACCGGGAACACTTCCTATAACACCAGATGTACTCGTTACATCGGAAGAAGAATGGCGTCTACGCTAATTTTTTGTCTCTCTGCTTATCCCGAGGTTTACCAATTAATATGATTGGCTGGATCCGGGCTGTGTCCGGGTCGGACGGGGAACCTGTGCCTGTGTGCGGCAGCAGTGTGGCCCTGTGGTGTCGGCGGAGACCGTGTGAACGAGCTCATCCTTTGTGAAGACCTTACCGACTCATCAGCCAGTGACACATATCCCAACAAACCGTCCCATACCGGCGTGATCAAAAAGATCTTAAACTAGATGGAACTAGATTAAATATTTTGACTGTTGCGATTCCAAATCAGTTTAATGACCTGTAACTCTGCCTGAGTATCGGACAAGTGTTCACTGTTGGCCAGAGGAGAACTGGCCCCCCAACTAAGCCTGGTTTCTCCCAAGGTTTTTTTCTCCATTTGTTGGAGTTTTGGTTCCTTGCCGCTGTTGCCTTTGCCTTTGGCTTGCTTAAGTTGGGGACACTTGCTTGATATTCAGCAGTGTTTTTGATATGCCTGCATTGGCGCCGTTGTATGCGAACTGATCTGAGCCGGACGATTACGTCACTGTTTTCTCCAGTGCTGATATACCTAAATTACCTAGACTAATAACTATTGATCTTTGCAACGGAATGAATCAATAATATATAGAATAAGCTGCACAATGACACCATTTTCTTTTTAATGTAAAGCTGCTTTGCCACAATTTGCATTGTAAAAAGCGCTATATAAATAAAGATGACTTGACTTGACTTGACTAATAAGTATGTAACAGAAAAAAGGTAATTTCAAGTTTTTAATCTCACAATTGTGTTTTTTATGACTTGCAATTATGAGTTTAAATCTCCCAACTCTGAGAAAAGTCAGAATTGTGAGATGCAAACTCGAAATTGTGAGGAAAAAAGTCGAATTGTAAGATAAAGTCACAATTACCTTTTTTACAATTATAAAGTGACTCAAAAACAACATGCCACCTCCAAATGTGGTTTGAAAGTTATCTGATCACAAAACACTGTGGATGCCATTCTGATCAATTAAATAAAAACAGCGCCATATTCTCCAATTCTGATCAGTGTGTTAGTGTCCATTTAGAAACTGCAATAATTAGATGTTGTTTGATATCCATGGACTACCATGAGAAAAACCCTAAATAAAATACTATGAAAAAAATTAAAGTAGATTTATATGTTCAGCAGTGAATTCATATAAATCAAATGACTTACCTTAAGGAAATCAGGCTGCTCCCACCATTTATTTGTTTTAATGCTGTCATATGTTCCCTATACAGAAGTTTATAATTAAAAAATGCTGCACTGAATATCCTCATAATTGTTGTGACAGTTGTTTGTCTGAGGTGTACTTTTATTCAACAGTTTCCTTGACAAAACAGCACTTTTCAATATTACAATTCCTTTGGCTTTGTTCTCCACAAAGAGGCACACAGCCACGAGTTCACCGTAGTCTCTCTCTTTCTCATACGCATTCTCCAGTTGCTCAGTGGCTTTTATCTTGTCTCCATGCCAATTTACTGGACTGAGGAACAATCAATCATGTAGCACTTGAACTCCATACTCACTGTTTGTCTCTTGTCTCAGGTTGAACAACCTGTGCTCAAAATGATGTGTTGTTGCCAGGTTACACTGTACAATGACGTTTCTCTGCACTGTAAAAAATTGTTGTAAACTTACAGCAGAAATTCGCAATTGGCAAGAATGAGCGACATCTTTTCCAGGGGAATTTATCTGCATTTTAAGTGTGAAGTTGAATCTCGTTTACAGGTAGCAGACCACGGGTGAAACTGAAATAGGTTTTTGACTTTGAAGCCTTTTGGCAGTATGTTTTTTACAGGGGGGATGGTGGAACAACTAGGTTCTTTAGCATGAGTGAATTGCACATCTTTCTCAGTATAAATTATCTACACAGTTTTCGTCTTAAAGCTCATTAGCAGGTAGCAGACCATGGGTGAATCTAAAATAAGTGTCTTATATTTTAATCTTATTAATTTACTTTTAATTTTTCACTTTTAGACTGTGGATGTAGCTAAATGGCATGCACTGAACAGCATCATGAAATGCCACAGGACTTTGCAGTGATACTGATACTGATGGTGAGGTGAAAGAGTGGATGAAGATCAGTTTTTGAGATGTCTTACTCTATTTGATCTCAAATTGCATTCAAAATGGCTAATCCAATCCCCCACTCTTCAAATAGTTGTTGATCACCTTCCAGAAATTCATGAAATCAGTCACTCGCACCTATTTTTTAAATTGAGAGAAAAATTGAGTGTACTGGAGGTTGCAGAAGCAGACATAAATGCTATTTTGGAAATTTTGCAAAGTGAAAATCTCTTTCAGACTGGAAATTCACAAAAACTTAAAACTGATCAAAAACGAAAGACATTTTTCAAGAATACCTTCAACTATGTAGCACCAGTTCCAGTTGACATCATTCCACATGTTGACACCTTTCCCCAGTGAACCAATCCAAACTCATCATCTTTGTATAAACTCCCGAAAGTGATGAGAGAAGTTTGACCTGCTGTTTGTTGCCAGCGTCCTTGATTGTTTTCCCCTCTTTGCTACTTTACTTCTCTAAGTTTGGATTGTTTGTTTATTTGGAGAGATATTCCCAGAGGAGGGATGGTTGGTACGTCACGTGACTGTCACAGATCTGCCAGGTTCAAACATCCAACAATCACAACGCACACCCTCACCAGAATACTAATCATGCACACCTGCACCACATCAGCCAATCACACCACTATATAAGCACACACCTCACCTCACCTCATGTCCAGTCTTGTTCATGCGAAGAGGACTTCATTCTATGCTCCTGCATTACTTACCTGATTTCCAGCGCTGTCTGTCTTCCTCCATTCAGTCAGTTTGACTTCTCCTTCTTGGACTAAGAACATTCATGTTTGGTGACTATAACTTACCTGATTTACTGAGGTGCGTGCGCATGGTCACTGTGATTTTGCCAAGTAAGATGTGTTAATGGATCAATATCTTTTGTTGATCCCGGATCAACATTCAATCAACCAATCACAAGCCTCTGATGTCATCAGCGTGCCAACCAAATGCAATAGACCTCCATTTTCCTTGTTAGGGCCCTTCCCTCGGCTGGCTGACAAAAGGTAAGTTGTTCTGTCTGTCCTCTTTCTTTCAACCTTTCTGCGATCACAAATCGAGATTGAAAATTACTTACTACGGAAAATTACTTATTACGGAGTCCAGAAATGAACACTTAATGGCATAATGTAATGCAACCCTGAGCAATTAACAATACAAACAACAGTCATGTGCTGTTTAGCTAATAGCTAAGCTTACTTTACTTCATTACCCCTAATAGTCTCTTATACTTTTACACACGCATACACGTTTACTATTTACAAATTTGTTAAAACGTAATGATGATGTTTAAAAAAGTCTGTTTTAAAGACCTGGAAGGGGCGACAATGATTTTGCTCTGAATAAAGTGCACAAAAAAAGTGAATAATATATTTTTAAATGGAAGCATAATTGCTTCACGAGCCTGATTTTAATCAATATTTCCATGACCACTATTGTAATCTTTTCCATACAGGAGCGATTCAGTAATGTTGATCCAGGACAATCATGATCATTTCAATATAGGGATAATTAATAATTATTTGTAGATTTACCATCATGATTTCCATAAATTAGCATGGTAAGAAAGTTTTCCAACATACCATTACTACTGTAGTTACAACAGCCAAATCATAAGTTAATTTAAACCATTCTGTTTTCATAACTGATTAATGTAAATGATTACAGTGGTGGATTAAATGGTTAATATTTTTATTGCAGGAAGTGCTACTATAATTGTAACTTTAAATCATACTTAAGTTGACTTACACAGACAACTTTGGAAGTTGGGGAATGTCTTAAGTTTCATAAACGTCTGTTCACACACTGGCAATAAAAAAGGGATTCTTGCATGAAAATCCTTACATATAGCCTCTTTAAATTGTTTACAGAAATTATTTCTTAATGAACTTTGACTTTTTTCCAGCTTTTAACATAAGATTCAACATGACTGGTAAGTGTGCACATTCTGTATCTCATACTGTTATGATCAACAGTTGAAGTGCCTACCAAAACCACAAGAGGGCACTTCACCACGGACTCACACTCATGCACTCACTCAGCCACTATGGAACCCTACATTCCCCAGAAGCCCTGTACACTGTCACTGATTACCCCCAGCCAGCTGTAGCCTATCACCCGGTCCATTTAAGCTTCACTCACACACACTATCGCAAAGTATTGTTTCCTGTTCCGGTACAACTCTGAGCGTCTTTCCCGTGTCTGCCTTCCTTTTATTGCCCTGATTTGAATTTACCGTGTATGACCCTTGCTGCCTGCCTTTTGGCCTGTTTGCCTGGATTACTGTTTATGATTCTGCCTTCTCTTTGACATCTCTGTTTGCTACCGCTTGACCCTGCCTGTGGCACTACTCTGTGCTTAATTAAAAGCCTGCATTTGGAACTTATCCGTTGACTCGTCACTACACATACATAGATATATAGAATTTTTTTCTGATGTCATTTATATACATACCCTTTATCTCTACAAATAACCCTTGGGAGTCCTTAGTGGGCTGTGTTGGGCCCTATAGCCTTTCAGCTGCCCATTTAAAAGCACTGTATGAGCCAAGCTACATACCAGATTTGGTGAGCTATTTGTGCATTTATTAATGGCAGATGTATTTATGAATGTAATGATTTTTCAAGTTCTAACTAAATTTATTATCAATAGGTAGATGGATGCTGATGTGTATCACCTGCAAGGTATGAAATAATTTCTTGAATGATTCTAAAATGATTCTAATATTTATTTGCTGACTTTGTCGGCAAAAGAGAGAAGCAATGGGATCGACTTCTGATGGCTTTGCGTCCTTGACTGCACGACATGGGTGCAAATGTTTATCAGATGAGATCGTGTCAGTGGAAGATTGTTTAATTGCTGTTACAATGCAAAAAAGGCCCTTCTTAAAACGAGCAAAATGCACTTAAATCTAGCTAAAGTGTACCTGTTACATGTATAGTCTTGTCTCCCCTCTTCTTTGTGCTTTTTGGTTTGTCCCGTGACCTAGTTTCTCCCCAGTCTGTGTAGTAGTAATTAGTAATTAGTAATGTCATTCACCTGTGCCTTGTTAATCACTCCTCATGTGTTTGTGTATATATACTCCCCATGTCGTTCAGTCCGTTGTCCGATCTCGTTAATGTGTACGTGTGTTCGTCAATGTCAAGGGTTTCTTTATTAAATTACCTGTTTCCTGTCATCCGTGAGTTTGCTTGCCTGCATGTAACGAAACCGTACCAAAATCCAGCAAAAAAAAAATCTGCCAATGGGCTAAGCAAAACCGACTTGGTAAGAATTCTTGAAAATAGTATAAATATCTAGTCAATAATAAATGCTACTGGATCTTAAAACTAGACAAACATGCTTAATGTAGCAGTTCTCTTTTTTTTTCTTTTTTTTTTTTTTTTTTAAAGCACTGAATAATAATAATTTTAGGAACAAATTGCATTATAACAAGCTTGATTTAAGGTTAAATATTCTAAAGTTTTTTTTTTTGTTTTTTTTAACGCTCACACAACCTACAACAAGATAAATTCTCAAAATAAACATACCCCTTACCTCCCCCCACTTTAAATGAAGAAAAAAGAATTGGTAAATGGACTGAATTTATATAGCATTTCCACAGCATCACCATCACCATTCAGCTCATCGGGAGCATCTGGGGTTAGGTGTCTTGCTCATGGACACCTCGACACTTGGTCAGGTGAAACTGGGGATTGAACCACCAACCTTCTGGTTTGTAGACAACATACACGAACCACTGCCTCCATCAGCGGTAAAATTGACTTAGTAAACAAATGGAGCATATAAAAGCAGGATAAACTGGTTCCAAGGCTAACTTACATTTTTACCAAAAAATTAAATAAAATATTTGGCACAGGTTTACAGCACATTGATTCAGCAATTGCTGTTTGAAGCTTAAACGACCGCCGTTTGAGGTTGTGTATGCAGCTAGACTGAGGCATAGTTTTTTTGCGCAGATAATTTGCAAATTTGCAAATGATCTATAAACTATGCCTCAGTCTAGTTGCATACACAACCTCAAACGGCAGTCGTTTAAGCTTCAAACAGCAATTGCTGAATCAATGTACTGCATTAAAAAGGCAGTGATCCAAACATAACTCAAAACACTTGTTCTTTCAATCCTGTATGAGTTCTGTTGAGTACAGAAGATGATATTTTGGAGAATGTCGGTAGCCAGACAGTTGATGGGAGCCATCGACTTGCATAGCATGAAAAAAAAATAAAAAATACTGGTGAAGTCAATGGCTACCATCAACTGTTGCCAACATTCTCCAAAATATCTTCTTCTGTAGTCAACAGAACAAATAGGCTCAAACAAGTTTGAAACCACATAAGGGTGAGTAAATGAGGACGATAAGAGTGTTGCAAGACACTTTTGATATGTGACATGGAATGCATAATAATAGGCCAGGAGGTAGAGAGGCCCCTCGTGGAGCTAGTCTTTGTCAAGTGTTAGAACTGGGGTTGTACCTACAACCACCATGCAGTTCTCCTCACCAACCAGCAAGACAGGAGTGGAAAATGCGTGCCTGTGGATGTAGGCATTTAGATAACCAAATATAAAAAAAAAAATACAGAATTTCGATTACACACACACAGCAAAAATCAAAATTAGATCTGGGTCACCATTCACTTTTTTTTTTTTTTTTTAGAATTTTATTACCTACAATGGAAGTGAATGCTGACCCAGAACTGTTGGATTATGAACATTGTTTAAAATATTTTACTTTTGTATTCGGCAGAACAAAGAAAGGTATACAAGCTCAAAACAACTTGTGGGCAAGTAAATGATGAGAGAATTAAAATTTTTCTGTTAACTATCCTTTTAAGTTATTTTTTATGTTGCATGGCCAATTTTACGTATAGTGCAATTAGGATGGATTTAATCCAGTATTTAATTGAGAGTGTAGGCCTGTTAATAATTTACCACTACTGACGTAAAAAAGCCTCACTGATTGGGACCGGTTTCTTCGTTGCTGTAGAGCCAGATGGGAAGAGCAGCGGCAGGGCAGTAAAAACAGCAATGGCATGTTCAACTAGTTAAGGGAAGAGAAAAAAAAAAGGTTTATATCAGTATCAGATAGTAGGTCTGTGGGTATGTGTACCACTGGTTTCTGATCCTGGAGACCCACTGCTCTGGACATTTTGTATGTCTCCCTTATTTAACAGACCTAATTCAGATCATAAGTTCATTAGAAAAGAGCTCCATGAACTGAATGAAGGGGCTGTTAACACAACACTCTTATCAACTCAAGACCATTGATCTATAATAAAGGTTCTCTGAGTTTAGCTCCAACCTTGATCAAACTCACCAGCCTGTAGATTTCTCGTAGGACCTGAAAATAATGATTAGCTTGTTCAGGTGTGTTTGATTAGGGTTGGAGCTGAACTGGACCTTGAGGACCAGAGTTGAGAACCCTAGAATTAAATAAAGCTTTACCTCCATTTAATTTCCTTGGAGGCTTCATGACTTTCTTCGTAACTCCATAAAACTGAACCTTGGAGTAAAAGTTCTCCCAGCTCCCCTTCACCTCAAATGTTTTGGCAATTGTCTGGCTCAATGATTTTCCGCAGTTCATCCATTGCCTGAAGAATTATATATTTAGTATAAAAAAACAATAAAAAAAACGTTTTCTGTTTGCAGTTAGGCAGAGGATATGGGATATTTGTCAGTACATTATACATCTGTCTGAAGTATGCTTCTGTGTACCCACATGGTCCAGTTCTTTGAAGCAGGGGTATGCTTGCAAAATTTTAGTTGGTTTGTCTTGCTCCTTCAAAGCATTCGAATCAATGAAACTTCTTCTGGGCTGGAACTCCATGTCTAATAGATGGGTTACAGCAGCTTTGTTTGGTTTCTTTTCTTTGTACATTTCTTGCAGAGTCCTTTAATGTCTGGACCATCAGCTACAATTTAGCCATGCAATATAATTACTGAACAAAACGCACAAAGTCAACAATTCGAGAATGTATTCTACATAAAAATAAGGAAGAATTAGGCGTACATATTACCAAACATTGTTATTTACTAAATACACTAATACATTTTAAAGTAAGGTGGCCAGACGTGCCACTTCCTGGGGACACGTTCTGCACAGGATTTCTAAGTCGCCTAAAATAACCAGGATAGGCGCAGCGCAAACAACCAACACCTGGTTATTACCTGGTTAACTTAGAAATCCTGTGCAGAACCTGCCCCCTGGAAGTGGCACGTCTGGCCACCTTATTTTAAAGTAAATTTTAATGTACTTACATGCTTCATCGATGCTGTCATTTTCTTGCCGTGGGGTGCTTGATCTTGAAGGTGGTGACAGATTGACTGTTGATGCACTGGAATCAGGGTCATAGTCACTTGCCACTGCACCAGAAGGTTCTCTGTCCTGAAGTGCTCTTTTGCAAGGAGGCTGTTTGGCCTTCACAGGACTTCGGACATTTGAATGTCGCTTCAGGAGCTTTTTGGCAACTGTCCTGTACAGCAGAACAAAAGCATCAATGAATAATTTTGAAGCAATGTCAGCAGCAAAACAATGTTGTTTTTTTTTGTTTTTTTTAAATCATTAAATGCCACTCATGCCTAGATCCAGTTGATTTATCTTTTATCATAGGGTAGTATTCCACTAAACGTTTTGCCATGGCAATAACTTCATATTTAGTGGGATATTTGTAGTCATCTGAAGATGCTCTTGCAATTGATATCATGTTTGTCATGGTATTTCGGATGAGCCGGCAGAACAGCTGCTTCAATAAGGTGACGTTACCCTCTTTTCCAAGATGCTGCTGTTCAAAGTATATGCATCTCATGTGTTGTAGTTCACTGTCAGTGAAGAGAACATATTCTGGGCTGGGTAACTTTAAAAACTTTAAAGTGCTGGGGTCATCTTGTTTTGAACTGTCAGTATGTTCGTCATCTGCTGATGAACCTTGGACTTCAACAGGAATGGTGTGGAAAAACTTATTATGAATTTGGGGTTTTCTTATACAAACACTATTGTAGCTGTTTATAATAATAAGCTCTATAATAAGTTTGAATTGGAGTTTATTTGTTTAATTAATGTATTTATTATAATTATTATTGTTGTGTGTATATTTGTATTTTGTAAGTTAATTTAATTAATTATCATGCACCTGTCGGGGGGAGGATATTAATATCACCGTGTAAGGGCGGAGGGGGAAGTGACAAAGAGGAACAAATGTTTGGATTTGGGAATGGTGGTTACTGACAGTTTTTCACTTTGTTAATTTTACTTGGTTTTTCGTTTGTTTGAATTATGAACTTAATTTAGAAATACTTTGGAAATAAAACATTTTGCTTTAATAAACTAAATTAATTTTTTAAATGAAAGATGGCGTTTGGAGTGGAGTGCGTACAAAAGTAAATAAATCGCTATATCCGGATCCACGGCCCACTAAGAAAGGCCGATACATTTAAGTAAAAAAACTCGAAGGAATGGAGAGTTGGCACCGCAAGTGGAAGAAGAACGTGGATTTTTGTGAGTACATGGTGAAGAGTTCAATTCACTAAGCCGCTGCACTTATGTATGGCGGAAACGGCGCGCTGGTTTACAATGGTGGTGTAGCGGAATATTGAGTTATTGCACAAGCATGATTTGATGAACGGAAGTTTATGTTTGATGGACAATGGATGATGTTGCTATGATGAATATGGACGAAAGGGAATCTCGCATCTCGCAGAGGAAAACTTGGAGCTTTGACGAGAAAACGAAATGAAATAAATGCTTCAATTTAAGGTTGCGAAAATAAAGAAACTGTTGCTAAACATGTTGAAACATTTTAACAATGTTTTGGTGGATTTTATGGACTTGCAAGTGTCTGTGGATGATGCAAAGGAGGCTGACCATGTAGACTGGTATGAGCCAAAATTAATTCTCTTCAGGGAATTTCTGAATGGGATTGAAGCATGGATGGGTGAAAATCCAAATGATACAAGTGATGTCTGTGTCCTCTTTGGTCCACGATTTATTTTTCACTGCATGATGTACGGTGTGAGAGGGTTTTGCGACGGGTCAATTCAAATGAATGAATGCACACTACTACCACTCCATTGATTCCTTGATTCTCAAAGCTCGGTCCTTATACGGGCATGGCTCGCCAGTTCCTGCACGCAATGACGGCTTTATCATCAAGCAGGGACAATTCAAATTCAAAATCCACCACAGAAGTCCTCCAGTGTCCAGGAAACGTGCAGCATCCTACTCAGGAAATGATAAAAAAAAAAAAAAAACGGAAAGAAAATGAGAAGGGGCAAAAATAAACGGAAAAGAAAAGACCCAACCTTTTTCAAAAATACATCATTACAGCAAATAGAGATTTGCTGTAATGATGTACTTTTGAAAAAGGTTAGGTCTTTAAGTTTTCTTTTTCCTTTATTAAACTTTCAACATGATTAACTTAATGTTCATCCAATATTGGCACATTGAAAGACCGTTTTTCAAATGAGGCGCTGAGGCCTCATCTGCCCACGTGCGTCACAATCAACCGTTAACTCAGCGCGTAAGCACGACAAAACCATTAAAATAACATTTATAAACTGCTGAAACATTAGTTATCTAATACATTCATACCATATTCTTCCCAATTTAATTCAGAAAATTTTACTTTTATGCATCTTTTAACATACAACTGGACATAAAAAAGCATTCATTGGCTAAACACAATTTGCCAGATATTCACATAACCTCAGTAAGTGAGGATTTGTAGACTTCACTTACCAAGAGAATTCATTTTTTTTTTGGTTAAGGACGTTTCCAGAAAAGGAAAACTTCAACTTCAGGCCTGTATCATCACATAGAATTCGCGCTAACATTCACTCGTGGTCATTAACTATTCCCGTTCAATTCACACATATATCGAATTCTTATTTATCATTTCTTTATCAAATGCAAGTGTCAGCTTGTTCGTTTTAAATCTATTAATTTTTCTCTTCCTTTTCAGGATCGCATCAGCAGCTTCCCTCTCGTTAGGGAGAACTGCCTCATCTCTCACAGCTCCATGAGCGTTGGGGCGGGGCCAACTTTCCACTCATCCAATCGTCAATTATTAATTAATTAATGACTTTTCTAAATGTTTTTAACTTTTTTAACTTTATACATTTCCTTAATTTCTCTTCACAGATATTAATAAAATAAAACTGTTACACATTTATGAATGTCGTAGTTCTCTCTTCTTTTTTTTAATTCTGTTTTCAGCAACAGGGTTTCTGGTAACATGGCTTACACCTGGAAATGACATGAAGGTAAGTAAATGATGATACAATTTTCATCCCAAATCTTAATTGCATAATTTTCTGCAGAGGTCGTGTTATTTTCAAAAACAGTTGTTTGGAAATCAAAATGTGGCTGCTATCTTGATCTATATTGAGCTGCCATCAGTTTATCATTGATTTGTAGAGTTTTGCTCCATGCTTTCCCCCTCTCTCTCCTGCATCTTTCATTCGCTACTGGCTGATACGGCAGCATTTGTCAGAAAAATGGCATGTCTCTAATCAAATGTCCTTCCAGATGACATCTAACAGTCATTTGGAGGGTTTTATGGATGCTGATGTGAGGCAGGATTCAGGTTGCGAGTGATCTGGGACTAACTGCTTGGAGGTTTTACCCTCAGTGTCATGGACAGAGCTGTCAACATAAGTGACCTTGATTGATTACTTGACAGCTTTGGAGGGAAATGGCAGCATTTGCAGTGTTCACAAGCACTGGCATGAGTCATCTTGTTTTGCTTAGATATTCAAAACACAGGTGATTTATTTTACAGCAGAGTGTGAAAGTTTAGTTAGGGTCATTGTGTTTTTTTTAATATAAAAGATTAAAAGAATTAACAATGTAGATTTATTTTTACATGCTTCTTTGTTCATATTTACCAAGGGTGCCAATAATTCTGCGCACAACTGTAACTGTAATTAAACTAAACTATTCCTGTTCTATCCATATCCAGCATATTCTCTGGCTCTGTAGGCATTATTGTCCGAATCTGGTTCGGACTGAAGATTGTTACTGGCAGTTTCTGACATAATTAATGTGTCCTGACTCCTGACACCGGAGAATGAGCTCTTGAAGCTCCGCCCTCTTAGGCCGGGAGCAGCAGCTCATTTACTTTTAAAGGGACACATACTAAAACGGTGTGTTTTTGCTCACTCCCAAAAAGTTGAAATTTTAACATGCTATAAAAAAATTATCTGAGGGTATTTTAAACTAAAATTTCACATACACACTGTGGGGACATCAGAGATTTATTTTAAATCTTGTAAATAGGGCCATAATAGGTGCCCTTTAAGCCCGTCATTAATCATTAACTGCCCGAGCTGAGTTTTTTGTCTTTTGCTCTTGACGGCTGATGTCCACTTTTGTCTATATCATTTTTCATCTGGACCCATATGTGTAAAACTTCTCAAGAATGCTCTGAAGAATAGTTTTAAGCTTTAACGTAAGTGTCAAAAAATTCTTAGTAAAAAGTAGGACTTCTCTATAGGAGACTTTTATAAAGGAGCTAAAACCAACTTTTAGCACTTAAATGTTGCAAACCACCAGGAGGCCATGGGAGAGGGTACGTCATAATCAAACACGGAGGAGAAAAGAAGCATTTTCCAATGCAAGCATTGAAAAACAAAAACATGGTTCCTTGTGGTAAAATCGCATTTGGTGAACTACTGCAAAATGTTGAAGTGTTGAAGGTGTGAAGATGCTAGGCAGTATAGTTGTGATTTCACTGTAAAAACACATTTTATTATGCACAGCTAACAGGGGAGCTCTAGTAAGCTCATGTACGTCACCAAAGTGGATTTACATAAGTTCTAAACCATACACATGATAAAGACGCTTACTAATTGTTTATTTAACATCTGACAGGGAAATATTCAATAAGTTTTGCAGATGATAAGCACATCACAACATGAAATAGACATCTGAGTGATTTATGCAAACTATCCATTTAAGGTTGATGTTAAACAAGAATTGAGTTTAACACACCTGATCTAAGGTCAGTGTCCATTCACATGGAAGAAATCACACAAACAAAACCATAAAATCTTTAAGAAAAGGTATCTCTCTACAAATTCAGTTGAAATTGAACTAAAATACAAAACCTTTACTTCCTTCTCAAACTGTCCATCATCATGTCAATTATTAAAAACACAATATAGATTTAAAACTTTTAAATGTAAAGGGGTTCAACTTAAAATGAAGTTACTCATCTAAAATAGGACAGCTAGAGGTTTTTCTTTAATGCAGTACTCAATTGAAGTAGAGATGCTTCCACAGAAATGCTAAAATCTTCTTCCATGAGTCCTCTTGTGCGTATGCATGTGGTTTGGTTTCTCCACCCCATAGCATGACAACTGCAGCAACAACACCAACATACATTCAGTAAAACACACACACACGCATAAAATCACAAATAAAGTCTAAAATTGGCATCAAGCCAATAAAAACAAAACAAAAACAAAGATGAAATGAGACAGTAGATTATGCATGCATACCTTTCTGTTTTGTCGCATGTATAAGGTAGTCAGTTGAACGAAAGAGAGGCGAATATGGTGGATCAAGTAGATGACCAGCCCCGGGATAGGTCAGGACTTCCAACAAGTGCCTATTTCCTGCTTTCTCCATCATCATCTTAATCTGGGTTTAAAAGGTAAATAAATTAATATTTAATAAATTAGTAGTTAATAAATGTTTCTTTTTCCATTAAATAAATGGTTCAAATGGGGCTTGAAATGCTTTTTCTTTTTAACAAAAGTTGTTTCTAGTTGTTCCTGCACTTGAAGATGTTTGTGTTTTTTACATGTTATCCAAATTTAGGACATTTGAATAGTTTCAAAAAGTTACTAAAAGTTTAAATTTTTCCCCTGTGGTTTATGTTTTTGTTTGTTGTCATGGATACTTATTGTTTTACTGATTTGATTCACGCGTTCCATGTTCAGCTGTTTGATTTCTCTCTCTGTGTGTAAATATAATTTATTTTTTAGTTGTTTTAGGTTTTTTTTTCTTCTTCTTTCTTTTGTGAAATAAAGTGTCCCGCCTCAACCTCTCTATCTTACTACAAACATCTGACAACTACATTTACAGTACAGTTATTTTCTTAACTGCCAGCAATATAATATACAGTGGTGTGAAAAAGTGTTTGCCCCCTTCCCGATTTCTTATTTTTTTGCATATTTGCAGACATCCCAAGTCTCCCAGAAGTTCCGGGAGTCTCCCGCATATTGATAGCCATAGACATATACACTAGACGTTGCCTGGCTATGGCAGTTCATTGGAACGAATGTCAATATAGTAATTAAATCAGGGTCAAGTGGATCAGATGGCAGGGGAGGAAGCTGGACCGACTCGGCAGGCCCAAACGTACTGGGTCTACTGGGAACGTTTGGCCGAGTCCCCTGTCAGAAAGATCTTCAACTCGCACCTTCGGCAGAGCTTCAACCAGATACCGAGGGAGGCTGGAGACATTGAGTCTGAGTGGACCATGTTCTCTACCTCAATTGTCGATGCGGCCGCTCGGAGCTGTGGCCATAAAGTCTCCGGTGCCTGTTATGGCGGCAACCCCCGAAACCGGTGGTGGACACCGGATGTAAGGGATGCCGTCAAGCTGAAGAAGGAGGCCTATCGAGCCTGGTTGGCCTACTCCAGCCGACGTGTACCGGCAGGCCAAGCGGACTGCAGCCCGGGTAGTTGTGGAGGCAAAAACTCGGGTCTGGGAGGAGTTCGGTGAGGCCATGGAGAAGGATTATCGGTTGGCCCCAAAGAAATTCTGGCAAACCATCCGGTGCCTCAGGAAGAGGAAGCAGTGCCCTGGCAACACTGTTTACAGTGGGGGTGGGAATCTGCTGACTTCAACCGGGGACATTGTTGGGTGGTGGAAGGAATACTTTGAGGATCTCCTCAATCCTACCGACACTTCTTCCACTGAGGAAGCAGAGGCCGAGGGCTCAGAGGAGGGCTCACCCATCACCCAAGCTGAAGTCACTGAGGTAGTTGGAAAGCTACCCGGTGGCAAGGCAGCAGGGGTGGATGAGATACGCCCTGAGTACCTCAAGTCTCTGGATGTTGTGGGGCTCTCTTGGCTGACACGTCTCTGCAGCATCGCGTGGTGGTTGGCGACAGTGCCTCTGGACTGGCAGACCGGGGTGGTGATCCCTCTTTTTAAGAAGGGGACCAGAGGGTGTGTTCCATCTACAGAGGGATCACACTCCTCAGCCTCTCCAGGAAAGTCTATGCCAGGGTATTGTAGAGGAGAATAAGGCTGATAGTCGAACCTCAGATTCAGGAGGAACAATGCGGTTTTCGTCCCGGTCGTGAAACACTGGACCAGCTCTATACCCTCTCTAGGGTGCTGGAGGGTTTATGGGAGTTTACCCAAACAGTCCACATGTGTTTTGTGGATCTGGAGAAGGCATTCGACCGTGTCACTCGTGGCACCCTGTGGGGGGTGCTCTGGGAGTATGGAGTCCGGGGCCCTTTGCTAAGGGCTGTCCGGTCCCTGTATGACCGGAGCAGGAGCTTGGTTCGCATTGCCGGCAGTAAATCAGACCTGTTCCTGGTGCGTGTTGGACTCCGGCAGGGCTGCCCTTTATCACCGGTCCTGTTCATAATCTTTATGGACAGGATTTCTAGGCACAGTCAGGGGCCGGAGGGAGTCTGGTTTGGGGACCACAGGATCTCGTCTCTGCTTTTTGCAGATGATGTTGTCCTGTTGGCTCCATCGGCCCAGGACCTCCAGTGTGTATTGGGACGGTTTGCAGCCGATTGTGAGGCGGCTGGGATGAGGATCAGCACCTCCAAGTCTGAGACCATGGTCTTCAGTCGGAAAAGGGTGGCTTGTTCTCTTCAGGTTGGTGGAGAGCTCCAGTTCAAGTATCTTGGGGTCTTGTTCACAAGTGAGGGAAGGAAGGAGCGAGAGGTTGACAGATGGATCAGTGCAGCTTCCGCAGAAATGCGGTCGATGTACCTGTCTGTCGTGGTGAAGAAGGAGCTGAGCTGCAAGGCGAAGCTCTCGATTTACCGGTCAGTCTACGCTCCTACTCTCACCTATGGTCATGACAGAAAGAATGAGATCCCGCAGGGTGGCAGGGCGCTCCCTTAGAGATAGGGTGAGGAGCTCGGTCACACGGTCACATAATGTCCCTATCCCTAGCTTCAGAATCCACAAACAAAACAAAACCATAAGTCCATAGTATTTAGTGTACTTCCAGGGACACAGCCAAGTGAGAGCAGAGTAAAGGCTGGCTGAAAGGGTTTGTTTCCGGTTTTTTGTTGCTGTAAAAAGTTTGTTTTTCCTGTCACGTCGCAGCTCATCAGATACAATCGGGGTAAACAGCCAGAAATTAATTCAAAGTACAGGTGGAGATAGCAGTGTTAACTAGCTAGTTCCTATGACAAGACCCCTGTTCCAAGATGGCGGCGGTTTTGACGCATGCCCCCAGGCGACGTCTAGTGTATATGTCTATGATTGATAGCGGCTCCCTGATGCCCGCAAATTTGTTAAAATCTCCCGGAATCTAAAGTGAGCGAGCAAGAGCACGCATGCGAGACAGAGACTGTGTTTCAAACTGTGTAGCGCGCACAGCAGAGAGGGAGAGTGTGCGAGAGACCTTGCGTGTGTGTGCGAAACGCATGTAAGACAGAGAGCATCCTGATTGGCCTTTTTCGGCAAATCAACCAATCAATTGTCAGAGTGGGCGGGCTTTTATTTCTTCTCCCGAACCAAATTAATCAGTTATGTCTATCTAGAAACAAGAGCATTTATTGCAAAAGGCATGTTGAGGTGAGTTGACTAGTTTCATTTCATGTGCATATTATTCAGGCTAGTTGCCAAGGCTACATGAAAACAACATACTCCTTAGACCTGTTTAAAGTTGCAATGGAAAATAAATAAAAGCAGTTTACATAAATGGTATAAGCAGCTTATATAAATATAAAAGTAATCTACATATTTAAACATAATTAACAAATAATTGTATAGGCTTATAGCTTATAGAAATAATATGTTATGCTTTTATATCTTTTAGGGACCACAACATGTTAGGGAGGCTAAGCGCAGGGAAGGCTGCTCCAATATATCTCAGTTCTTCCGTTCAGATAGGCAAAGTCTCGCTGAGAAGGTGACTACAGCTGAGATGTATTTCACATCTTTTATTGTGAAACATAACCTGCCATTCCATGTGTGTAGGCACACAGGAAAGTTATGTTAAGTTATTTAAAATGTTTCCTGACTCTGAGATTACAAAAAATTATGCCTGCTCTTCCACTAAGACGGCAGCTATGATGAACCTGGCACTGGAACCTGAGTGTTCAGAGGATTTGTACAAGTTAATCCGGACAGAAAAAAGGCTACACAGTATTTTGGTTGATGAAAGCAATGACATCATGTGTGAGAAGGAGTGTGCTATTTTAGTCAGGTACTACAGTGAAGCACAGGATAAGGTGACAGTTGGATTTGTAGACATGCCAGTGTTGCAATGATGCTAAAGCTGCCAACATATTCAACTGCATTGCATCATCCATGTATGACAAAGGGCTTGAATGGTCTAATTGTGTAGGATTCAGCAGTGACAACTGGAAGGGAAATATTCGTTTTTCTTGTGTATTTAATCAATGTTGTGGTTTATACTTGATTAAGTTAGTTAATCTTTCATGAGTTACATGGATTTTCTTATATAATCTTGTCATAATCTTTTAAGCATGAGAACAATTATATTTGATTGTTAACTTATAGATATGTATGTAACCCTTTGCATGTATTAGACTTTTTGTCTCTTATTGTTCATGAAGTTTTCAAAAGGGTGTTAACGGTCTAAGAATGTGAGGCGACGAACTGAAGATAGAAAACAGACTGCTGCCCAATGGAGGTTAAGCCACCTCTGTAAGGGTAAGATCTTGATTGATGAGTACATGTGTTATCTTTTAGTTTTATGGGTTGGTTTTGTATGCTTTACCATACATCTTTCATAGTATAGTTTCTCTGGGCAGCGACTTAAGAATTGATGACTCTTTGTCCCCTTAAGGTCAGTTAGCTGAGAAGAAGTTAGGGGAGTTAAGATGTTGATGATGTCCACAACTATTTACCATGTTGAGGAGATAACTATTATGGGATGGTGATGAACCGGAATTTGTACCTATATGGTAAAAGGAAGTAGGGTAGCTTTATGATAATTTACTTATTTGCATATCCAATCAATTTTGACTTTCTTTGTTCACTAAAAATGTATATGTATGATTTGACTGAATAAATACTCTATTTTGTGTGAAGTTCACTTTGTAGCTCTCTGAGGTATACTTTGGTTGTAACAGACTACCCTGAATTTTAATTTTCAGTAAAGTGGGTTTGATAATTTTACTATCGAGTGGCCTGACTTTAATTTCATAGGTGAATTTCCACCACACAACTGCAATGTCATGATTGCTAAAAACAACTCTGTCTTATCAAGAGTGAAAGCACAGGCACCTTATACAGCTCTGGAAAAAATTAAGAGACCACTGCAATTTTTTCTTAAATCAGCATCTCTACAAGTATGGAAGCCATTCCATTCCAGTGTCTGTTGAATTCCAACACAGGCACACCTCATTCTACGGAATGAGGTGCTGATTAGGTGATCACCTGAACCAAATCTTATTTAATGAGGAAAAGTATAAAAAAAACACTTCTGTGGTCATCACTATCCTCTTGCAGTAGGACCAGCTGGGTGGCAAAAACAGTGCTAGTAGTAATCAAAAGTATTTAGAATCAAAAAATAACTATTGACCATGCCAAAAAAGTTGAAAAGGAATGTTTTGAGTGAGGAAAAGAAGGGTTCAATTCTGGCTTTACTGGGAGAGGGATACAGTGAGCGTCGGGTTGCTTCCATCCTTAAAATTTCAAAGACGGCGGTTCATAAGAACAAGGTCAAGCAGCAGACATTCGGGACAACAAAGCTACAGACCGGCAGAGGGCGAAAACGACTCTCCACTGACCGGAATGACCGCCAACTCATTCGAATGTCACTCAACAACCGTAGGATGACATCAAGTGACCTACAAAAAGAATGGCAAAAGGCAGCTGGGGTGAAGTGCACGGCGAGGACGGTTCGAAACAGGCTCCTGGGGTCAGGGTTGAAGTCTTGCAAAGCTAGAAAAAAGCCCTTCATCAATGAGAAGCAAAGAAGAGCCAGACTGAAGTTTGCAAGAGACCATAAGGATTGGACTGTAGAAGAGTGGAGTAAGGTCATCTTCTCTGATGAGTCCAATTTTCAGCTTTGTCCAACACCTGGTCGTCTGATGGTTAGACGGAGGCCTGGAGAGGCCTACAAGCCACGGTGTCTTGCACCGACTGTGAAATTTGGTGGAGGATCGGTGATGATCTGGGGTGCTTCAGCAAGGCTGGAATCGGGCAGATTTGTCTTTGTGAAGGACGCATGAATCAAACCACATACAAGGTTGTCCTGGAAGAAAACTTGCTTCCTTCTGCTCTGACAATGTTCCCCAACTCTGAGGACTGGTTTTTTCAGCAGGACAATGCTCCATGCCACACAGCTAGGTCAATCAAGGTGTGGATGGAGGACCACCAGATCAAGACCCTGTCATGGCCAGCCCAATCTCCAGACCTGAACCCCATTGAAAACCTCTGGAATGTGATCAAGAGGAAGATGGATGGCCACAAGCCATCAAACAAATCCGAGCTGTGTGAATTTTTGCACCAGGAGTGGCATAAAGTCACCCAACATCAATGTGAAAGACTGGTAGAGAGCATGCCAAGACGCATGAAAGCTGTGATTAAAAATCAGGGTTTTTCCACCAAATATTGATTTCTGAACTCTTCCTAAGTTAAAACATTAGTATTGTGTTGTTTAAAAATGAATATGAACTTATTTTCTTTCCATTATTCGAGGTCTGACAACACTGTATATTTTTTGTTATTTTGACCAGTTGATGCTTTTGGCAAATAAATGCTCTATTTTTATTTGGAATTTTGGAAAAATGTTGTCAGTAGTTTATAGAATAAAACAAAAATGTTAATTTTACCCAAACAGATACCTATAAATGGTAAACCCAGAGAAACTGATAATTTTGCAGTGGTCTCTTAATTTTTTCCAGAGCTGTATATACAGTGTTGGCTGTCCAAGTCACTTGGTCAACATATGTGCCAAAACTGCTGCTAAAGAGCTCTCAAGGTCATCTGAGGAATTGCTAATTGATATCTACTACTACTTTGAGAAAAGTTCAAAAAGAAGAGAAGACCTTAAGGAGTTTCAGGACTTTTGCAATGTAGCCCAGCAGAGAGTACAAAAGCACTGTCCAACACGTTGGCTTTCTTTGGGAAAAGGTTTGGACCATCTGCTCAACAAATGGCCAGCCTTTATTTCTTATTTTGAATCACATAGTGAGAATCAGAAGTCCTGTGACATTCAGAAGAGGCTGACAGACCCCACTATGAAACTTTACAATTGTTTTCTCCACAATGTCACACAGTGTTTTGATAAATTTAATTTGATTTTTCAAAACAAGACACCAGTTCTTTTCAAGTTAAATGACAGTGTAGAAGAACTCCTGCATGACATAGCAAGCAGATTTATTGTGCCAAAGGTATTGAGAGAACAGAAATTGCAGGAGATAGATGTGAGCAACCCTGAATTTCACTGTCCAGATGAAGAACTTTTTGTTGGGTTGTTGGCGAGGAGGCATTTGCTAAGTGAGGAAGCACTCTCCACTCACAAGACGAAGCAATTCTTCAGGTCAATCCAGAGAACCAAGATGATGTGAAACCAGAGCAAATTTTGACTTTGGCAGAGAGATTTCCAAATGTGATGAAGGTAGATGCTAGAGAACAACTCAGTTTGGAAATCCTGGATTATGTCTCAACTAACCTGGAAGCACTGGTGCCAAATTACAAGAATTTACCAGTCAATGAGTTCTGGGGGAAGCTGTCCAAAGTAAGATCTGTGAGCTCAGGGCAGTTGAGATTCAGGGAGATCTGTCAGCTGATGAAGGTGCTATTGCTGCTGCCAAATTCTAACTGTGATGTGGAAAGGGCATTTAGCATTGTGCGTCACATCAAGACAGAATTTAGGAGTCAAATGTCTCACCAAACACTTGTGAATCTGATGTCTTGCAAGACAAACAAATTCATTGACACAGAGTGCTATGAAGTTGCTCAAATCTGCAAAGCAAGCAGCAACAAAGTACAACGAAAGCTTGCAACAAAAGTAAAAGGCATAGGAAATAGGCCTACATTTGGCACGTATGTAAATAGTTACTTCATTGTTCTGTTATATTCAGCTGTTTTTCATTATACAAGTAAAGTCATGTTCTATGGTGAAATGTCATATCCTTGTCCTCCTTTCTCTCTGTTTTTTTTGGAGGGGGGTGTCTTTGGGATACCTCCCTGAGATGACTTTTTGCAGGTTGGGATGTCTGTGTTTGTCACTCTTAAATGTTTCAGATAATCAAACAAATTTAAATATTAGTCAAAGATAACACAATTAATTCGTGATTGTTTAATATTCTATGTAAGTTTCGTTTTATCAGCCGCTGTTATGCAAGTTCCTATGTGAGGACATTTATTTTGACGTGTTTCCACGAGCACCGTGCACATTGGGTGATAGGAAATATCGCTCATATCCTGGCTCTTGAATAGAGTTTGGCTTGCTGTTTGTTTGTGTTACACGCTTGGAAAGTAAAACATATGAAGAGAACAGTACAGCCCTGTGTGAAAAAGTCATTGCCCCCTAAACCTAATAACTGGTCGGGCCACCCTTAGCAGATAACTTGCGATAACTTGAAATGAGTCTTTTCCAGCGCTGTGGAGGAATTTTGGCCCACTCATCTTTGCAGATATGTTGTAGTTCAGCCACAGAGCATGAACTGCCTTTTTAAGGTCATGCCACAGCATCTCAATAGGATTCGGGTCAGGACTTTGACTAGGCCACTCCAAAGTCTTCATTTTGGTTTTTCTTCAACCATTCAGAGGTGGGCTTGCTGGTATTTTGGATCATTGTCCTGCTACGGCTTGACGCTTGAGCTTCAGCTTGAAGTCATGAACAGATGGCTGGATATTCTCCTTAAGGATTTTTTGGTAGACAGCAGAATTCATTGTTCCATTTATCACAGACTTTCCTGAGTCCTTTCCAGGTCCTGAGCATGTCTTTCAGGTCCTGAAGCAGCAAAACAGCCCCAGACCATCATTACTGTGAGGCCTGCAGTTCTATGGATGTTGTTGTGGGGTCTTTTGTGACCTCATAGATGAGTCGTAGCTGTGCTCTTGGGGTAATTTTGGTTGGCCGGCCACACCTGGGAAGGTTCATCAATGTTCCATGTTTTCTCCATTTGTGGATAATGGCTCTCACTGTGGTTCGGTGGAGTCCCAAAGCTTTAGAAATGGCTTTATAACCTTTTCCAGACTGATAGATCTCAATTACTCAGTTATTTGCGCTCACATTTGTTCCTGAATTTCTTTGATCTTAGCATGATGTCTAGCTTTTGAAGATTTTTTGGTCTACTTCACTTTGTCAGGCAGGTCCTATTTTAAGTGATTTCTTGATTGAGAACAGGTGTGGAAGTAATCAGGCCTGGGTGTGGCTAGAGAAATTTAACTCAGGTGTGATAAACCACAGTTAAGTTATATTTTAACAGGAGGGGCAAACACTTTTTGACACAGGGCCATTTAGGTTTGGATTTTGTTTTCACTTAAAAATAACAACCTTCATTTAAAAACTACATTTTGTATTTACTTATGTTATCTTTGACTAATATTTAAATTTGTTTGATGATCTCATTTAAGTGTGACAAATATGCAAAAAAATAAGAAATCAGGAAGGGGGCAAACACTTTTTCACACCACTGTATTGAAGGGGTGGATTCTGTAATCCACTGCCGCTTCTATCTATATATACATATATATATACATATATATCTTGAGTGATTTATCACGGAATTATCTTTCTAAATATTGAAGTATTTAGAATGAATAACTACAACTTATGTTAAAGCCTTTAATTTCCTTTTCATTTACAAACACTAGAAAATACTGATGTATATTTTCTGTACCTCGGACTGAGAGAAAAGTACAACTTATCAGTATGTTTTGGAAAAGTTTCCTGTTCAGAGCAGAGTAGAGCTCAGATCAACTTCAGCCTTGAAGAAGCTGTGAATCATGTGTATCTTTGTATGAGCGCTAAGTGTTCTGTACAGGTCTGTTATGGGTACTGGGTATTTAGTGGACTCTGTTAGAGTATAATTGTTCTGGAAATGTGAATGTAAGAAAGAGAGGGGAGAGAGAGAGCGGCCTACGAACTCCTTGTGAGACTTGAAGCTGTCTTCTGCTGATGAAACTGCAAACTATTCTTTATTAAAAATTTCTTCAAATTATTTTTTTAAACTCTGACTCCGGGTCTTTATTTATCATATCTGGTCTTTTGGGTCTTTAACTGTAAAATCCCCTACAGTATAAGATATGTAACTCACATCTTCAGCAGATTCAACAGCAGGAAAAGTCTGATCATCACCAGCAGTCACCAGCAAAAGTGGACACTCTATTCTCCCAACCTGCATGCATTTTAAAAACAGACATTTGACATTAGAGGAAAATAAAATGAATAACAGCTTACAGTCAAAACAGGCTATATATCAAAATATCCATATCAATATATACTCACGTCTATTTTGACTGGTGGGTCTGAGGGAGTTCCTAAGGCGTCTCTGCAAATTACCTGGTTTTCCTTATCCACACGTAGGTTATTTTCATTTCTGGAATAAAAAAGAATGTGCTAATCAATAGTAAAAAATTTACAATGGACAAAAATGTACTTAATATCCATTACCATGCCAATCTCTCTAATAGTTGTCATGACCGAACAAATTATTTCAATTCACACTGTTTTATCATACAGTGGGCCCCATAATCTATCTGACAGAGGTGGAAATAAGTCTTAACCTTCAACTCTCAAGCAAGTCAAGTCACTGCTTTATGTCAAGCAATTCAAGTCAAGTCAAGTCGTAGATTGGGTCAAGCAAGTCACTGGCTAGTCATACAGACATTTGATGATTTAACTGAATTTATATATTAAAATAAGTTAAAACTACAGTAGTTATGGACTATGGGACTTTTATTTGCATAAAAAAACTACTTTCTACTCAAAAGGTGTCCACATACAGCTGAGTTGTTAATACAACAAAAATCTAAAAACAAAACTACATAGATGTAAAAGTAATTGAAATTAGGCCAACATAAAATATTTTGGTACAGGAGTTGTAAGGTCGTATTTTGGAGTCGTAAGTGGCAGGAGCCAAGATGGTGCCAGCAGGTCAACAGGCCGAGATGTAGCAAAGAGGTCGAAGGTGGGAGGCGGAGCCACAGGATCCTCTCACATGGGCGACCTGCGGCTCGACGTCACAGTGACTCTCTGGAGGCCGTGCAGGGCTGTAGACATCTGACAGTGGTGGGATTGAAGGACTGGCTGAGCATCACGGTGAGATCAACGTACACCGTAAGAAAAGCATTTTTGCAGCGTAAATGAATGAATGAATGAAGTATTTAAACATCAATTGCACTTTAAAAAGAGGGAGGAGACAGAAAGAAACTCTGGGTTTTCCGAAGAAACCTGCTCCGGACCAGGTTAGTTTCACGGAGTAAGTTACCATAGTAACTGAGCATAAGTTAACTCTCTTTCAGTGATTGATTTACCCTGCTTTCTCAGGTTTGATGTACCTCTGTTTCTGAAACGGAAAATCCAGAGTTTTCCTCATTTCAAGGTTGACATACTCAAAGCTTTCACTTAACCTCCTTTCTGAAATGGGCCCCAGGTCCGTACCCAGACCAGATGGTGAACCTGAACAACTACAGCCCTGAATATCAGCGGAGACCATGACAACAAGATGAGTCCTAGAGACAGACCGTTTGTAAAGACCTTGTCAACTAGACAGCCATAGGCACAGATCCTCAGTGAAGATCACAGGAACCAGACAAGTCCTCTGTACAGACCTTACAGCCACTTAATATTCTGCAATGATATTGATTTGAATGTACTGAAACTATTGGATGAGAACTGAACTGAGCTGGATGATGACATTCATGATATTCTTTTGGAAACATCATCCGATTGAGTGAGCACACAATCATTTATGTTGCGGCTGGCCCTAGATGGTCGTAAAAATAAATAAAATAAATTGGGAGCTCGTCCACAAGTTTAAGTTTTTCTTCGGCTTGAACAACTAAAATTCCTAATGGAATTTGCCTCGTTTTTTGTTTCCATTTGCTTTGGGGTTTTCACGTTTATGGGAAGGGAATTCGGCAGAGGTAGAGAGATGTCTTCTAAATTTGATTTAGAGGAGTTTACAATTAGAAAAATGTTGTAAAGATGACTTATTTACGATCACAGATTTGTATCAGATTAAGATTCCTCAAGGTGAGGTAAAAAGGGAGCTTAAGGAAGTGATTGTAAAACACGTGGTGCAAAATGGGATCTGGTCAGAGGAGGGTGAACTAGCGGGTGTTGCCAATCTATTACAGAGTTCTGTGTGTGAGGGAGCAGAGCAGACTAACCCCGGGGAGCCATGTAGCATAGAGCCCACTAAGATGCCATGTCCACGAGACCCATTGTTAGCAATTAAGTTAAAGGAGCTTTAGCTGGAAATAAGCCGGCAACAGTATCAGTCAAGTGTGGCACTTAAAAACAGTTGAAGTTGAGACTGATCTGCCTGAAAGAGCTGGAGCTCAAAATTGAAACTGAAGTTCCTAGCAAGTTCCTACTACTGGTCCACCCGGTGCGAGTACACCTGTATCTTCTTCGGACAACATTTCCACTCCTGGCTCGGATGCCGTGCCTCGAAGCACTTACAAGTAAGTCAAAGTTTTGATATTAGTAGACAAATTGCATTAGTCCTGCTCTTCCGAGAAAGTGAAGTGGATACATACTTCACGGTGTTTGAACGCGAGGATTTAACACAAAAAAGGAGTTGAAATGTTATTGCTGACACACATTCATGTGTCTTTATGTGTATGTGTTTTTGAGTGTCTGTGCAGGAGAAGGCTTGGCCTGCACCCGAGTCAGCAGTGCTTCTAACTGGTCTGGTCCTGAAATTGATAATGACAGTTTACGTATGACTTTTTAGTGCTACTTTACAGAAGAAATGAATTCTGTTTGCATCATTGAATCATTATTTTCCTGTTTATCACTGTAAAGCAGTTTTGAAACAATATGGTATAAAGAGGTATATACCTAAATGTGACTTGACTTAAGCTCTAAGTATACTTTGGTTTTTAAATATTTATTTATTTATTGATTTTAGTTTGTCAGTGGATTAGTGGAATTCATTAGCTCACTTTGAAAAGCTACGTATAACTCTTGAGTAGGGGTGTAATGGTTCAAATTACTCACAGTTCGGTTTGTATCACGGTTTTAGAGTCACGGTTTCGGAAATGCACCATAAGTTACAATGCACCAAGTTACCATGGTACAAGTTACCTTCCTTTCAGAAAGAGCTTGAAACGAGTTTCCCTCATTTCAGGGTTTTCTTTTAACCTCCTTTCAGGAGTTCACACTTACAATGTGTTTCACTGTTGGCCAGAGGAGAACTGGCCCCCCAACTAAGCCTGGTTTCTCCCAAGGTTTTTTTCTCCATTTGTTGGAGTTTTGGTTCCTTGCCGCTGTTGCCTTTGGCTTGCTTAAGTTGGGGACACTTGCTTGATATTCAGCAGTGTTTTTGATATGCCTGTATTGGCGCCGTTGTATGCGAACTGATCTGAGCCGGACGATTACGTCACTGTTTTCTCCAGTGCTGCTATACCTAAATTACCTAGACTAATAACTATTGATCTTTGCAACGGAATGAATCAATAATATATAGAATAAGCTGGACAATGACACCATTTTCTTATTAATGTAAAGCTGCTTTGCCACAATTTGCATTGTAAAAAGCGCTATATAAATAAAGATGACTTGACTTGACTTGACAAATAATCAGAGTAATTAGTATGCATATTTGGTGTGGTTTCTCCACTTTTTGTTCATCTCAGTTGTTGTATTGTATTGGGAAACCAGAATGCATATCCATCAACAGAAACATACATTAGCCGAACTCTGTCTGATAGTTTTACCTGTTGTTATTTTTAACAAACCATATTATACTGTACATGCATCATTACATTTAAGTTGAACTGCGGCACAAGTGCATGCCGAAACGTGGGTGGAGAACCGTACCATTTTATGTCTCAGCCATGGAAGCTGCTGTCAGATCCCCCATCCCAGCCTTGATGACTGCCCTTGAACTCTCTGTTGTCTTTTTAGGGTGGATAGTTACATATATCATATATGGGGTCCCACTTAATGATATATGACCAGAGGCTACTTGGTCATCACGTCCACTTTAATTAGTTGCTACAGAATTACGCAAACGTCACATTGAGTTTTTGGGTTCTTCAAATGTAAGTTTCTTTCCTGATGGATATGTAACTCTCCTCTTAATTGTCCTGGAATATAGTCATGCAAAAAAGTCACTGACAGTCTGGAAGCATAAAATAAATTGCCAGTTACTAATGTAATTGTGGTTCTATGAAAGCCGATGACAGTTGCAGTATTTATCATACAGACCATGAATGGTTTTTTTAAAAGTTCTTATACTTTTAAGTACGAATTAAGTACTCATATTATGGGCACACACTGTATAATGAAAATTGCAAAACACTTTATAATACCATATAATACATTTTTTTTTTATGTCTCACCTTTTCCACACCTCCATGACATCAAAGAGGGATTTTTCTAAACGAACCAGGTGGTTTCCATTAATACACACACAGCACTGGGGCTAAAAGACAATAAACAGAGACTGACCAACATATCAATCATAATAATAATAGTTATATAACTATTATTATATATATATATATATATATATATATATATATATAAGCCATTTGCTAAAATCATTTAAGTTCATTTTTTCCCTCATGTTCACACAGCACCCCATATTGACAGAAAAACACAGAATTGTTGACATTTTTGCAGATTAATTAAAAAATAAAAACTGAAATATCACATGGTCCTAAGTATTCAGATCCTTTGCTGTGACACTCATATATTTAAATCAGGTGCTGTCCATTTCTTCTGATCATCCTTGAGATGGTTCTACACCTTCATTTGAGTCCAGCTGTGTTTGATGTACTGATTTGGATTTGATTAGGAAAGCCACACACCTGTCTATATAAGACCTTACAGCTCACAGTGCATGTCAGAGCAAATGAGATTCATGAGGTCAAAAGAACTGGCTGAAGAGCTCAGAGACAGAATTGTGGCAAGGCACAGATCTGGCCATGGTTACAAAAAATTTCTGCTGCACTTAAGGTTCCTAAGAGCACAGTGGCCTCCATAATCCATTAATGGAAGACGTTTGGGAGGACCAGAACCCTTCCTAGAGCTGGCCGTCTGACCAAACTGAGCTAACGGGGGAGAAGAGCCTTGGTGAGAGAGGTAAAGAAGAACCCAAAGATCACTGTGGCTGAGCTCCAGAGATGCAGTTGGGAGATGGGAGAAAGTTGTAGAAAGTCAACCATCACAGATGGCAGACTGGCCCGACGGAAGCCTGTCCTCAGTGCAAGACACATTAAAGCCCGCATGGAGTTTGCACCTGAAGGACTCCAAGATGGTGAGAAATATGATTCTCTGGTCTGATGAGACTAAGATAGAACTTTTTGGCCCTAATTCTAAGCGGTATGTGTGGAGAAAACCAGGCACTGCTTATCACCTGTCCAATACAATCCCAACAGTGAAGCATGGTGGTGGAAGAATCATGCTGTGGGGGTGTTTTTCAGCTGCAGGGACAGGACAACTGGTTGCAATCGAGGGAAAGAGGAATGCTTCCAAGTATAGGGATATCCGGGATGAAAACCTTCTCCAGAGTGCTCAGGACCTCAGTCTGGGCCGAAGGTTTACCTTCCAACAAGACAATGACCCTAAGCACACAGCTAAAATAATGAAGTGGCTTCATAGCAACTCCGTGACTGTTCTTGAATGGCCCAGCGAGAGCCCTGACTTAAACCCATTTGAGCATCTCTGGAGAGACCTAAAAATGGCTGTCCACCAATGTTTACCATCCAACCTGACAGAACTGGCGAGGATCTGCAAGGAGGAAATGCAGAGGATTCCGAAATCCAGGTGTGAAAAACGTGTTGCATCTTTCCCAAAAAGACTCATGGCTATATTAGATCAAAAGGGTGCTTCTACTAAATACTGAGCAAAGGGTCTGAATACTTAGGACCATGTGATATTTCAGTTTTTCTTTTTTAATTAAACTGCAAAAATGTCAACAATTCTGTGTTTTTCTGTCAATATGGGGTGCTGTGTGTACATTAATGAGGAAAAAAAATGAACAAATGATTTTAGCAAATGGCGGCAATATAACAAAGAGTGAAAAATTTAAGGGGGTCTGAATACTTTCCGTACCCACTGTGTGTATAATTATATATATATATGTATATAATTAATATACTAATAAAAGAAAAAATCTGCATTCAAAATGTAGATTGATCTGTGTGGGTCTTCTTTGTCCAACAGAGCTACTGTCCTGAAGCTTTAAGCTTTAACCCCAATTAAAACTAGCTAATCAAGCGGTTCAGAGTTACTCGAAAATTACAGACAGATGGGTTGGAGCTAAAGTCTGCAGGATGGATGTTATGCGGGAGGGTTGGAGACCTCTGGTGTAGGCCAAGCAAACCTTGATGACTTTGGAGTAGGCCACAGTACTGAGTACGATTATACTTCCTACAGACAGCCCAAGCACAGCCATGTGATCCTTCTCTACCATTGGATGATTCCTCAGGATCTGGTATGCTCTCTACAGGAAACATGCATACACAAACATAAACACACACATCTGTAAAAAAAACAAATCAGGTGTCTCACCTCACAACTCAATTTTAAAATATGAACTCTGAGTGGACACCCAGAGATTGTTGCGCAATAATGATGTTATGCAATAAAATGCAACTTAATTACCTAATCATACAATGTGATTTCTAGATTTTTGTTTTAGATTCCATCACTCACAGTTGAAGAGCACCTATGATTAAAAATTACAGACTTCTACATGCTTTGTAAATGGGCAAACCTGCAAAATCAGCAGTGTACCAAATACTTGTTCTCCCCACTGTATGTGTGGGGAGACACACACACACACACACACACACATATATATATATATACCTGGCAAAGCTTTTAAAATAAATTTTAAAATAAAAATTAACGTGGTTTTTCCTCAAGTACAGTGAAATCCATTTTGTCATTTCATATAAATTACAATGATGTGTACAGACAGTACAGTACAGTGTTCTACACAGCTAGGTGTGTTCGACATGCAGCTGGTTGCAACCAATTGTCGAGAGTAGCTGAAAACAGAGACATGAGGCGTTTCTCAATATCAAGTACGCAAAGTTCGGACTTGCATCCTTGGTAGTTCAGACTTGGCAAGTTTCACTCAGGAGAACAAACGCCCGATACCACTTCAAATCTCTGATTCGAAACAAATGATTCGTAAAGCTTCGAAGTTTTGAAATCGGCCATCACTAGTTATTGTTGTTGTTTTGTTTTTTTGGCGCACAAAAAGTATTCTCAATGCTTTATAATATTAGGGTTGAACCACTGTATTCACATGAACTGTTTTAAATATGTTTTAGTACCTCTCTAGGCATCTGAAAGTCTTAATTTCCTTGCTGGCAAAAGAGGCCTCAATGAGCCATCGAATTTGATCAAATATCTTAATTTGTGCTCCGAAGATAAACGAAGGTCTTACGGGTGTGGAACAACATGAGTGCAAGTAATAAATGACAGAATTTTCAATTTTGGGTGAACTAATCCTTTAATTAAGCATTTCTCTGACAATACACAGATCCAATACACTGATATACATCTGATATTCTCCAAACTGCTTATGTTCACTTAAAACAACCAACTGTACTTTACTCGCCAAAGCGGACGGTTTTTGACTATACAAGTGCAAAAACACACGAAAGAGCTCAATTCAGTACTTTTCAGGGATTCACACTCTTTTCATTGAGGTACTATTATAGTTTTTGTTAAAAAATGTGATTAGATATGATTCTTCGTTTTTCTGCTTACATTGTTGTAATTTTAGGTTTGTTTGTTTTTGTTTTGTTTTTTATTCACTTTGCTACCTAATATGGGTTACATCAAGTGCAATTGTAATTATTTAATCAATGTTATTGACTTCACTTCCAGTTAATGTTGTGGCTAATCAGTGTGTACCCAATATTATCTCAGTTGCTTTAATGGCTCAGAATTCCATTTGAGCATCTCCTTTGGAATCAAAGGCAACTAATAACTCTGGATGCTCACAGGCAACTAATAATGCCAGATCACATCAATTCTCATGTCAAGGTAGGTCCACATTAGGAGACTATTAAAAGTTCTTAATTACCTCAATGTAAGAAATATCAACATCTTGCATTCTCCGCACTTTTAGATTTAAGTAATCAAGTGCCATGGATGCAAAGCCATGAGATGCAAGAAGGGCAGCGCGGTACTCAACAAAACCACCACCTCCTCCCCACAGGTCCAGCACTCCTGGGTATGGCCCAGGGCCTAAAAAATCCACAGCAAATCATTTTTACACACAAGCAATTTTCATGACTTCTTTGTTAAAAGAGATAGCAGAAAATATGAACTGATGCCAAATTGAATTTAAATAGCTGTGAGTGATTAGAAATCTGTTATTCAGTGTGTGTACGGTCCTGGTATTCCATACATTATGTGGACTAAATTACTATCTCCACTGGGATAGTAATACCAGTCATTTTTTAGGGACATTTTTTTTTTTTAATTCTCCATGAGGAAAACTCAAATAACTCACCTGAAATGATGTTTTTTTTTGAAAATGTAAAAAGTTGGTTTAGGGTTAGAGTTAGGAGATGGAACATATAGTTTGTAAAGAATAAAAACTATTATGTCTATGGAAAGTGCCCATAAAACATGGAAACCCAACATGAGTGCGTGTGTGTACCTGGAGGTATGAATAATGTTCCATGTAATCCTTCCTCCCTGATGTCCACCCTTTTCACACCTGGTGCTACATACCAACGCTCTGTGACACTGGTTGCCAGGGGTGTTTTCTGGCTGAAGCCTTGAGATAGATGTCCATTGTATACTGAAATGGTAACTAACGTTGTTGTAAGAACATCCTTCTTATGTAACCTGGAGAAAAGAATAGGTGGTTAGGTAACAAAGAGTACCAAGCTCCTCAAATAAAAAAGAAACTTGAATTTAAACATGTTAATAAAAAGCACACACTATTGTTTTAGTCTAAGCTACCTGAGTGTACGTGGACTTCCTTGTACAGGTCTCATGCTCCACAGCAACCCCATTGGCTCGGTTCCTTCATAAGTGCCCCCCAAACTTTCATCTTTGGTCCCTAGAGTATATAATAAGGTTTTTCCACATCATGTATTTCATGTCTGAATCATTTTTCAAATAGACTCTAGAATTCTATATTTGTAGAAATCTGCCAGACCAAGGAGTTGGACTTCCATTTTGAGTACTTCCCAGGTATTCTCCTCATCTAACTGTTGTGAAAAGCAATATACAAATCAATAGAAATTGTTGCTGTGAAGGTACAGTATTTAATTCATTGGAAAACTGCTGGAAGATTCACTTAAAACCAACTTATCATGGCAAGTTTCTAGTTCAACTATAGGTCTTTGATGACCAATGGCTGGTCCAATCAGTTGGTTGCAGGGCTGGAAATGGCTGAGATTATCACCACATTCCTAAATATATGGTCCATTCAGTATTATGAATAATAAACTTGTTAGTATCATGTTGCTCATGAGCTAATTACCCTCCTCCATCCCCAGCTCCTCCTTTTTCCAGTCAGGACTTGCCCCTCTGATATTCCTCTTGATCAGACTCATTTCTTCAATTATGTTGTTACATTTAATTATTGTCATTAAGAAAATCAATGATATTGTAATATTTTGCTTCTGTTCTGTTTATGTTAAAGGGGGTTATCGCTGTTCTCCCTGCTCTTATCCATACATTGTGTATGAATCTGTATATGTGGTGCTTGCAGAATTGAACGGGTCACACAAACCTTTTAACATTTGTCTCCATGGGGGTATTCCAGAAAGCAAGGTTAACTTACTGTCACATATACCCTGAACTCTTGGTTGATTCACCCAAAACTTGCTTACTCTGGGTATGTTGGTTCCAAAACACCTGTGAGGAGTTAGTTCAATCAACCTCCTGTTGGTAACCGAGAACTTTTTGTTTTGAATCTAATTATTGTCATTGTTTCTTGTCTACTTTATCATCACTATATATCTAATATTGTCTAATATTGCCTATCACATTAATCTGACATTGCTAGTTTTTAATCTTTTTATCTAAATCACTATCACAACGCGTTAGCATTACGCTAGTAATGTAACAAGTAAACTTGTTATCCGTGCCCACCGTCATTTCTGTTGCACTCTCCTTTTTCTACGAGTTCATCAAACAACTGGTAAGTCGGGTCAGTCTACGAACGCGGTAAGCTGTGTCATCTTCTCCTTTCGTTGTTACTTTTACTGCGTGTCACATGTATAGTATAGCGTTCTCTGTCAGCGATGAGGGATTCACATGTCATAAATGCAGGGAAATAGTTAGGCTGACAGAGAAAATCTTAGAATTAGAGACACACATCCAAACTTTAACTGAGGATAGTAAGAATGCACGGGCTTCAGATACTGTTTTGGATGCGACTAGCTCTGTACTCTGAACTCTGTACATTGTTCGGTTTCCGGCTGTAGAGCCCGTACTGCAGGGCAACTTTGTGACCGTGAGGCGGCCTAGTCGTGGGAAAAAACACCACTCTTCCGTTCTGATTAGAACATCAAACAATTTCTCCCCACTCAGTGACGCACCCACTGAGAATCCTGTTGAAAGTGCCCTAGTTATTGGTGATTCTATTACACGGAATGTGAAAATAGAGACACCAGCCACCATAGTCACATGTTTGCCGGGAGCCAGAATGCCTGACATCAAAGCAAATTTAAAAGTGCTGGCTAATGCTAATCGTAAATACTCTAAGATTGTTATTCACGTCGGCACTAATGATATTCGACTTCGCCAGTCGGAGATCACCAAAATTAACATTAAAGAGGTGTGTGAACTGGCACGTTCGATGTCAGACACTGTAATTTGTTCTGGACTCCTTCCTGCTAGTAGGAGTGATGAGATAATTAGCAGACTATCATCACTCAATGGCTGGCTGTCTAAGTGGTGTCCACAGAATAATATAGGTTTCATAGACAATTGGAAAAGTTTTTGGGGCAGACCTGACCTGTTGAAAAGAGATGGTATTCATCCCTCTTGGGGTGGTGCCGCTCTTCTCTCTAGTAATATGGCACATAGTCTTAGAGCTCAACCTTGACTAACTGGGGCCCAGGTCAGGAAGCAGACAGACTGGCTAAACCGACCGTCTGCTAGCTGTCTCACGTCACAGAAGTCAGATAAATCCCAACACATAGAGACTTTGTGTTTGTACCCCAAATGAATAAATACAGAAAACTTCCAAACCCATTTAAGGATGATAATTTAATTGATGTTCAACAAGTAAAAAACAGAGATAATAATGATACACAAATGATAAAGCTTGGGTTGCTGAATATTCAATCCCTATCTTCAAAAGCACTTATTGTAAATTATATTATCACAGAAAATAATCTCGATGTGCTGTGTTTGACAGAAACCTGGCTAAAACAAGATGATTACATTACTTTAAATGAGTCTAGCCCTCAAGGTTACTATTATCGACACGAACCTCATCGGAAAGGTAAAGGGGGGTGGTGTTGCTGTAATCTATAGCATATCTTCAGTATTACTCAAAAGTCTTTCAAATATCTTGCTCTTTGATACCAATCTTTCATTTGAAAGCCAAATTTCTAGCATATGTAAAACCGCATTCTTCTGGGAGCTGCTGTGCAGCCAAAAATGATTTGCCAAATAATGTAAAGCTGCTTTGCCACAATTTGCATTGTAAAAAGCGCTACATAAATAAAGGTGACTTGACTTAAGAGTTAATGCGCCCGGATGGCGAGTACATGAAGGCATTTGCAATGGATCGCCGGTTTCAGGAGTCACCATGGAAACGCGTGGAGAAAAAAGGCATACTTCAGTGAGATGGAGTTGGATGTTTTAATGCTTGCTTATGAAGAATATAAGCCCATTATAACTAAAAAAAAATAAAAAATATATATATATATATATATATATATATACTGCAGCATCAGCAAAAGAGAGAGAGTTGGCTTGGCAAAAAATAACAGACAGTAAATACGTGAGTTTATAAAATTATATATTTATATATGTGTCCCCTTTCATTGTAATGCAAAATTCTTTTAGGCATGTTGTAAAAATAGACAAACATTTACTTTTTGGCCTTCATAAATTTCTTAATATCACTGTAGTAATGTACATAATTGGCTGGTAATATGTTGGCTTCTTGTTTTATTGGGTGTAATTCTTCTGGAGCCTGAAGAACTCTGAGCCAAATCAAAATGAAACAAAAACGTTCTCCAACAAGGTGATATTTTCTAAATTTACTAAACTGTTAATGAAGCCATGTAATTTAGTATTTAATGTAATTTAGTTTTCTATGTAGCCAATTGGAAGAAGGCTGAGGCCCGTAAAACAGGTGGGGGTCCAAAAATCTGAGAGAACATCACATAAGCTGACTTCATAAATTGACATTGATTTTCCTAAAATGTTTTATTTTGACCTCACCATTATGGTGGATGGTGTTTCCTTTGCTTGGGCACTTCATTTATATTATTGTAATTCTGATTTGATGCAGTGATGCAACAAGAAATCACAGTTCATATATTCATACGTGACGGAATTTCACAATTCATATATACAATTATGTATATGAACAACATGACCCATCTCATTTTATACCGATCAATGATTATTTATTACGTTAATGGTAGCACATATAAATACAAACAGTTGGTGAAACTTTTAAGTGGGTTGACACAATTCTTCTAAATTTGTGACTGACTACACTTGAGTCACAGAGACTTCAATATTCAGTATGCTAAACACACCGATGGTAACATTTAAATTTTATTTAAAGTAAATTATCAAGTACACACTTTTTTAGTCACTAGAACTCATGTGTAAATCAACTATACTTACTAAGCTTTTGTCGGTACAACATACTATTCCTATGTCACTTAGTTTTTTTTAAGGCAATCAGTTTGCATGCTTTTTAAGTAAGTCTAACTAATTAGATTTGACAGTGTAGTGGGGACCAGTAATGAGGGCGATTTAATGGGGGTTAATTTAATTTTAACACCTAAAGATTTATCACCCAAAAATATATTGTTACCTGCACATGGATTGACTTCCTATTAACATAATCTCCTTCATTGACTGAAAGAGCTTTAATAGGAATGTGAGTTCCATCAATGCACCCAATCACATTTGGGAACCCTGAAATTGAAAGTTATATAAGAAACATTTTAAAATGACTGTGGCTGTATACAGTATTGATATATGGATAGATTATGTAGTTCTATACAACTAAAATGAATATGAATATGAATGTCTCTCATAGAATATCATAGAAAGGACAAACCCGCCACTCTGTGAAATTCCTCTTAAATGACTCTCGGTGGTTTATGGCCAGGGAACTGCACAAAAGTGTGTAGGAACCGTTTGAGTGCAAGGCGTATTGTCCGAACAGCCCTACACACAGTTGCCTTTCCCACATTCTCTGCATCGCCAACATTATACAAAAAACTCCCCGTCACAAAAAAACGAAGTTCAATGCACAAAATGTTTTCTATGTTAACCGCTGATGTGTGATGTGTCACGTTTGATATGTAAGGTTTCAAAAGATTCGCTCAATAAATTAACCTCTTTTGAAAAATGGTAACGCTCTCGTAAATATCCATTTGGATACGAAAAAACAAAGATACGTTCCATATAATCTGTGCTTCCACATCCACTGGATCGTCTTCAAAAGGGCATGTCATGCTCCGTCACCTCTCTGAAACAAACTAATCCTGAAACTAAACCTGGCCCGGAGCAGGTTATGTTCAGAGCTTAAGTTACTATGGTTACTTACATACCTTGAAACTTACCTCCGTTTTTGTAACCGAAAGCTGAGGTTATCCGCCTACTTACCCTTAAACTTACCCAGGCATGTCACATAACCTGCTTTATAGAATACCCCCTGGTTAAAGAAAAATAAAGAATGTTTTGGATGATGACCTATCAGTTTAGTGCTTTGAAAATAAACAATTAGTAAACAATTATTAAACACATTTAAAGGTGAATCCAGTCTTAAAGGAAAGGGAATCTAGCATGCGCTCTAAAAAATAATAATTTGGATAGTAATGTATTTAGAATACATAATATTGATTAATATCACTTTACTTAAACATGTTGAAATGTGATGTTTATCATTTTATAAAACTTTTTGTTTTGCCATAAAGACACTTTTAAAAAAGTTTTTTAAAAACCATGTTACTACCATGTTGATCTCCCCCTCCCTCTCACAACCTGTTTCATGATTCTGAAAATTGAGAAAATTTTTCAAAAGGTGATTTACTCTGGGTGTGTCTCAATCAGCTCCCTTGCTCCAGAGCTCGTGAATCAGTATATCATGTACACGAATTTGAGCAATGGTAAGGACAGTAAAGGACGCTGGCTCACTACACATTGTGACACGTTTCCGTTGTACAAGATCACTACTGGTATTTATGAACAAAAGCAGAGTGATATCTTTCTGACATTATTTGTGTATTTATTTGTAATGTTATTTAAAGTACATTATGATAAATACTTTGCTTGTTATGTGTTACGTGCAACATTTCAGCTGCAAATAAATTATAATTGTTAGCTAGATTATGTTCATTAAGTGTCTAGCGACTTATGTTTATTCTGAAATATAGTCAAGTCAAGTCACCTTTACTTATATAGCGCTTTTTACAAGGCAAATTGTGGCAAAGCAGCTTTATATTAATAATTGGCAAATAATTTTTCATAATTATATAATTATAAATTTCTCAGTAGCTTTTTGTTAAATAGTTGTTATAGCAAACAGGTTTGTTTACGGTCCAACAAATGCGTGAATTTGTCTGTCTTCAGTGTTCCGCTGGTGCTTCTGTGGTATAACGTAATATATTTTCGAATATTGTTGTTCTTTTTTGATTTGTAATAAAATATTTTTTTTTATATCGCCCAGACTAAGTCCATGTTGCCTCTCCATCCAGCTCCTCACCTATCTTGTGGCTTTTTCCTATTTGTCTTCTGCACATATTGCACTGATAAAAAGTGAGCACATCTGTTGACATCCAAGTAGAATACAAACCCGATTCCAAAAAAGTTGGGACACTATACAAATTGTGAATAAAAAAGGAATGCAATAATTTACAAATCTCAAACTTATATTTTATTAACAATAGAATATAGATAACATATCAAATGTTGAAAGTGAGACATTTTGAAATGTCATTCCATATATTGGCTCATTTTGGATTTCATGAGAACTATACATTCCAAAAAAGTTGGGACAGGTAGCAATACGAGGTCAGAAAAGTTAAATGTACATATAAGGAACAGCTGGAGGACCAATTTGCAACTTATTAGGTCAATTGGCAACATGATTTGGTATAAAAAGAGCCTCTCAGAGTGGCAGTGTCTCCCAGGAGTCAAGATCAGAAATCAGAAAATCAGAAATACTTTATTGATCCCCGAGAGGAAACTCTTGGTTACAGCAGCTCATCTTTACATCAATTTACACCGCAAGTACTAGCAAAAAAATAAATAAATACTATACACTACAATATAATAATACAGGTCAGAAAGAAAAATTAAGTACCAGGTGGGTGTAAGTATAAAATAAAGTATAAGTGAAATAGAATATAAGATAAAATAAATAAAATAAAATAAGTGTGAAGTACAATTTGGTTGCCGGTTAGGAATGATAGTATGGTAAAATAATACAGAATAATAACAAGTATTTGTATTGTATGTAGTGTCAAGTTATGTGTAGCTGATTGAGATTATTATGAAACGTTGATATATACTGTATAATGTTGATATATACTAGAGATATATAGATCTATAACCAGAATATTGCACAATTATTCAATGATGGGCTGAGGATCATCAATTCCCAATGCTGCGGCGAAAATTAGTGGAGCAATATCAGAATGCAGTTTCTCAGAGAAACATTGCAAAGAGTTTGAAGTCATCATCATCTACAGTGCATAATATCATCCAAAGATTCAGAGAATCTGGAACAATCTCTGTGCGTAAGGCTCAAGGCCGGAAAACCATACTGGATGCCCGTGATCTTCGGGCCCTTAGACGGCACTGCATCACATTCAGGAATGCTACTGTAATGGAAATCACAACATGGACTCAGGAATACTTCCAGAAAACATTGTCGGTGAACACAATCCACCGTGACATTCGTTGTTGCCAGCTAAAACTCTATAGGTCAAAAAAGAAGCCATATCTGATCCAGAAGCGCAGGTGTTTTCTCTGAGTCAAAGCTCATTTAAAATTGACTGTGGCAAAGTGGAAAACTGTTCTGTGGTCAGACGAATCAAAATTTGAAGTTCTTTTTGGAAAACTGGGACGCCATGTCATCCGGACTAAAGAGGACAAGGATAACCCCAGTTGTTATCAGCGCTCAGTTCAGAAGCCTGCATCTCTGATGGTATAGGGTTGCTTGAATGCATGTGGCATGGGCAGCTTACACATCTGGGAAGGCACCATCAATGCTGAAAGGTATGTCCAAGTTGTAGAACAACATATGCTTCCATCCAGACGTCGTCTCTTTCAGAGAAGACCTTGCATTTTCCAACATGACAATGCCAGATACTGCATCAATTACAACATCATGGTTGCGTAGGAGGAGGATCTGGGTACTGAAATGGCCAGCCTGCGGTCCAGATCTTTCACCCATAGAAAACATTTGACGCATCATAAAGAGGAAAATGCGACAAAGAAGACCTAAGACAGCTGAGCAACTAGAAGCCTGTATTAGACCAGAATGGGACAACATTCCTATTCCTAAACTTGTGCAACTTGTCTCCTCAGTCCCCAGACGTCTGCAGTCTGTTATAAAAAGAAGAGGGGATGCCACACAGATCAAATCAAATTTTAAATCTAACTTGGCACTTCAAATTACGGTTGTATTGATTATGTCATTACGGCACTAGGTGGCGACAAGTGACTGTTAAACCAGTTTATTTGACATTGAATGATTCAGTCTAATCCATAATTCAATTATCGGGAAAGACTAAGGAGTAAAGATATGTCTTAAGTCTAGATTTAAAAACAGAAATAGGGAGCACTCATAATGTCAGGTGGCAGCTAATCCATAACTGTGGGGCAGCAACTGCAAAGGCTCTGTCACCTTTCGAAAGACATGACCGTGGGACATGTAAGAGTTTTACTGGCAGATCTGAGGAACTTAGTTCAAATAAACAACATCAGAGATATAGGATGGTGCTTGTCCATTGAGAGCTTTAAAAACAATCCGCATAATTTTGAACTGAATTCTGAAAAAGACAGGAAGCCAGTGAAGAGAAGCAAAAATTAGAGTGATATGATCACATTTTTTTGTACTAGTTAACAATCGTTCTGCTGCATTCTGGACCATTGAGGAAGGCCAAGGTATAATGAATTACAATAGTCCAGCTGTGATGTGATAAATGCATGAATAACTTTTTCCAAGTTTTGAGAGGAAAGTGTTGATTTAAGTCTGGAAATGATTCTGAATTGCTGCTTTTTCAAAAGAAAGCTCAGAGTCAAAGATAACACATACATTTTTTGCATGTGACTTAACATATGGAGTGAGATTTTCTAAGTAATTGGTTATCAAGTTTCTGATTTTGGCAGGTCCAAAAATAAATCACATCATTTTTCTCATCATTAATCTGGAGGAAATTATTTTCCATCCGGCATTTAATATCATTAAGACAGTCTGAGAGGCTGGAGAAAATATCTAGTTTTCAATGGAAGAAACAACTAAGAACCATCGGCATAGAAATGAAAATAAATTTAATATTTTCTTGTTATGTTGCAGAGTGGAAGTCATTAAATCATTGATTTTATCCAGAATCGTGCAACTCACATATCACATATTCACATATTAAATCACATATTAAAATAACTCATGGATGTTCATCTCCCCTGCTGCTGTAGCAATTTCGTCTGTTTTTATTGTTTTTCAACACCCATTACATATTATGTAACTGCATCCACTAAACTTCCATCCATACTGACTAGTGCTGGCTATTTAACAATTCATAATCATTCATAATTATTTTGCGCAATAGAATTATATAAAATATATAATATATTATTAAATTATATAAGTGGCCTATATAAAATTACAAAATAAACATTTATAAATCAGTACTTTTTTACTTAAGTGCATTAAAAATTACTACATTTTTAATTAGTACTTTTGTATTTTCACTCAAGTAAAATTGAAAAGGAGTAAAACTGTGAAAACTTGAAAACTGTGTAATCTTGTGTACTTAGTCCACCACTGAGCATGCAGGCCTCATCCTTGAATTGAGCAAAAGGCAAATTCGGTTGCAAAAGTTCTTTTGGACACACTAAGGGGCCGTTCACATATCGCGTCTTTTCCGCGCGCATATTCATTATATCCTATGTAGGCGCGCGGTAACCGTGCGCAAAATGGAAGCGATGCGGTCCGGCGCGCTCGTTTTTTCCATGCGCGCCTGTGCCGCGGCGAGATGAAAACATGTGTCCAACGTGATACCTTTTGGCCTGCTGTACATGAGACCATTGCAGTGGTAGCTAAGGACCAGGGGGTTTTCCCTGAGGGGAAATCCATTTCGCACAATCAAGGTCATGCAGCGATGCCTACATGCCTTGGTCATGGAAAAAAAAAAACTTGGTTCCTTTCCCCAGGGCCGTGTTAGGAGCTCCTCGTCATCGCATAATGCTAACGACGCATGCATGTCTCACGGGTTGGGGGGCGATCATGAGTGGTCGCTCGGCTCAGGGTCTGTGGCAGGGACATCTACTTTCCTGGCACATAAATTGGCTGGAAATGATGGCTGTGTTTCGAGCACTCAGACACTTCCTCCCAGACCTGAGTGGTTTGTATGGACAACACGTCAGTGGTCTCTTATATCAACCATCAGGGGTGTCTGAGGTCACGTTACCCCTGCAAGTTGGTGCATCAGATCCTCCTATGGGCCCAGGGGAAGCTGCTCTCTCCAAGGGCCGATTACATCCCTGGGCATATAAACCAGGGAGCAGACGTCCTGTCGAGGCAGGGGCTGAGGCCAAGGGAATGGAGACTCCACCCTCCTGTGGGAGAAATTTGATCGTGCCGAGAAAAAACTTTTTGCAACACAGGAGACAACACATTGTCCATTGTGATTCACCCTCACTCATCCAGCTCCTCTCGGACTGGATGCTACGGTGCAGGCATGGCCAAGGCTATGCCTGTATGCATTTCCCTCGATCGTTCTACACCCAGGGGTTTTGGAGAAGGTTCACCAGTATAGGGTCAGTCTGTTGCTAGTAGCCCCATTCTGGCCAGCCCAAGTGGTTCTATGACCTGATGTCTCTCATCGACAGCTCTCCTCTAGAGATTTCAATCAGACCAGATGTTCTGTCTCAAGTAGGAGGCACGATATTTCACCCTCGTCCGGAGTTGTGGAAGCTGTGGGCCTGGCCCCTCAGGGGATCCAGTACATAGATTCCAGTATCTCAACCGAGGTTGTAGAGATCATTCGCCAATCCAGAGCCCCCTCTACACATCTTATATCTTATATTCTATTACATTTATCCAATAAAACTGTCAAATATTTGTGAATTCCAGTTTAACTAAGATTTTAGTTAAAGCATTTTTTTACTTTAAAAAATACTTCACGTCTTAAAATTAATTATTTGGACCTGTCTGACATTAGATCTTGACATGAAAGGTATACTAGATATACTAAAGGTGTTTTCATTTACAACCAAATACTGACTCTATTAAAAGTTTGATGTCATGTCAACAAAATCTATACAAACCAAATCAACATATTTCTTTAAATATTGAATTCCACAGCTAATGTCAGGTTTTAACAGATATTTTAGTTTCCTACCAAAATTCAATGTCTGTCCAAGACCATTTTCACTATGCTGTATGAATGGAGTTGCACAGGACAAAAATATGTCTGTCTCTGTGTCATCTGCACCTTTTAAGAACCGTAACAAAACTGTCGTAAGTATCAACTGTATTCCAGTGAAACTGTGAAAGCCATGCACTAGACTTCACTACGCACCTGTAACTGTTCCATGTTCATCACTGATGTAGTGTCCAAACGCCTCCCAGAAGTCATTTTCCTCTGATTGAAGTAGAGAGTGTAGTGTCACCTTTTGACTTGGTGGTAAATATTTTACAACAATCTGAAACTTCTCGTCCACCATCCCACGACTGGGCTGGACAGAGATCAGTGGACATGTCCTCTTCTGACTGCTCACAGTCCTATACAGATATAACAACAGTCATGGTTACTATAAACTGTTTTTTATGGAAAATAACAAAGTGTGAACATTTTCTAAATATTGAGTTTTTTTTTGTTCCTTTTGGCAATTTCTCCACCTGTAGTTGCTTTTTCTTTCTTTCGTATAGTATCTTTGTATGGGATTGTTTGTTGCAGTTTATCAGTATTCACCCAATTTATCATTTCTAAATTAAGTTTTACATTATTGAAAAACAGTTATTTAGGAATCATTTAGAAAGTGTAAGTAAATGATTAATAAACTATTTAAATGTACATATAAACATTTTTTATGTAGACATAGTAAGTTACTCAGTGTGTTAGTAAATGATTTATTAACAAGTATTCCTATGTATTTCATGATTACTACAGGTAGCTATAAAACATTTTGTGAGTTCATCTAAAGTAAGGACTATTTATATCTCATAAAGCTTTTACAAAAGAGATTTAAAGGCTCAGTTATCTTCTAAACAGAAAGAGGAAACAAACACAATACAGTGATACAGGACATAAATATTTATTTCAAGATGCAAAAAATGAAACTGCACAACTGTACACTTGATATAACATGAAAAATTAACCTCTGCAATATCACATTAAAATAAAAAGAAACTAAAACAAAATGAAAAAGAAGCAAAATGAACAAAACAAAATAAGCAACTAAATTTACAAAAAAGAAAATAAGCAAGAAAGTGAATATAAATAAAATAACCAAAAAAATGAATATGTACCAACAAATTCAGTGCAAACAGTGAAGGGCTTTTCACACTTGATATAGTTAACCATGGGTCATTGTAAATGTTTCCTAGTGTGCAGTGAAGAATTCACAAAGGGGGGTTGCATATATAAATTGTTTTATTCGGCAAAACAGGAATTACACTTTTTAGTTGCGGCTCGTGGATATCGCAAATCATAACTCATGAGGAAATCTCACTGCCAAAACTCATGCAATACTCCATACCAGTGCAAAACATTGCAAATATTCTCAGTTCTGCGTGGAATAATAAGCTCTGCTCTTTTCCCTCTACACAGTATTGGTGTTAAAGGTGCAAAATGTAAACATTTTGGCCGCTAGAGAGTGTACAATCAAAACAATATGGGAATCATATATCATGTTCATGGATGAGGTAAAGTAGTAGTTTTATAAATGTTGCACTTGATGACATGATTTTATTTAATCATAATGAATTAGCCCCAAGTAAAGCACGCTTAACCACAAATTTATTGGTAACAACAATCACAAAAATGGCGAGCTGTTTCTTCAACAAGAACACAAAATGAGCATATTTAATCAATATCAAGATATTTACAGATACATGAACTGAACCTGTCATCACATATTTTAGGTTGTTGCGCTTGCGATAACGTCATAGGTCACATGATAACATCAACATCGCGGATGATTTCCGGATCGCATTCACACTCAACGAGATTTCTCTTTTAGTGCTCGTTAAGTACTAAAACAAATGAGTTTTGACTAGTAGAAATTGTAATTAAAGATATCTCCAATTTGATTATGACTAGACAAAACTTAAGTTAGAGATATCTCTAACTGGGTTTTGTCTAGTCATAATTAAATTAGAGATATCTTCAATTGAATTGCCACTAGTGCAAATCATAATTAGAGATATCTCTAACTGGGTTTTATCTAGTCATAATCAAATTGGAGATATCTTTAATTCATCGTTTTTTAAGATATCCAAAAATAAATATGTAGATATCTTTAAATAATTTATTACTAGTCAAATTACAGTTGTAGATATCTTGAACTGGATTTTTGACTAGGCAACACTTAATTAGAGATATCTTGAATTGGAATTCGTCCTAGTCAAAACTCATTTGAAGATATCTTCAACTTAATTATAGATATCTCAGTCTGTTTTTTGACTAGGATGATCTTTCTTTGGAGATATCTGCATTCTGCTTTGTGACTAGGAAGAATTACAGAGTAGATATCTTGAATGAACATTCTGACTAGTCGAAATTATTTTATAGATATCTGAATTGCGTTCTCAAACCACCCCTTTGCTAAGCCCCGCCTTTTCTAACCATATTGTCTGCGCGCCAAAAAATCTCAATGGGCTGATCTGGTTTTAAGGTAATAAAATTACTGTAAAAGTAACTGTGTATGTTATTAACACTGGAATAGTAACTGCATTATTTGCAAATCGCGGGCTTGTTTTGCGTTGTCAACCGTTTTCTAAGGTAATATAGTTGTCGAGATAGCACCTCTGGGTGGTGCTGAGGAAATGTAAGTTTCACGTCACGCACGACGAATTCGACTAGGAGCAATTACAATTCAGATATCTTAAAATATAATTGTGACTAGTCGAAACCGAATTACAGATATCTCTAATTACCTTTGCGGACAAATGACGCGTCTTTAAAGATATCTATGACATCATTACAGATATCTTAAATGGAGTTTTGACTAGTCAAAAATATATTACAGATATCTCAAATCGGATTTCTTACTAGTGCAATTATAATTGCAGATATCTCTAATTGACATTCTGACTAGTCGAATTATAATTATCACTCGTCAAAATACAATTGTTACTATCTTTAAATATATTTATAGATAGTCAGAACAAAGTTTAAAAGCTAATACGGCTTGCCATAGTTGCCTAGTCAAAAATCCAGTTCAAGATATCTACAACTGTAATTTGACTAGTAATAAATTATTTAAAGATATCTACATATTTATTTTTGGATATCTTAAAAAACGATGAATTAAAGATATCTCCCATTTGATTATGACTAGACAAAACCCAGTTAGAGATATCTCTAATTATGATTTGCACTAGTGACAATTCAATTGAAGATATCTCTAATTTAATTATGACTAGACAAAACCCAGTTAGAGATATCTTTAACTTAAGTTTTGTCTAGTCATAATCAAATTGGAGATATCTTTAATTACAACTTCTACTAGTCAAAACTCATTTGTATATATCTGAAAATATTTTCCAATTGAAGTCAATGGAAGAATTTGACTAGTCATAAAAGCATTGTAGATATCTGCAATGTATATTACGACTAGTCAAATTAACATTGTAGATATCTTCAATGCATATTATGACTAGTCACAATGACATTGTAGATATCTCAATTGCAATTACGACGAGTAAAATTGCATAAGAGATATCTGGAAATGGAATTATGACTAGTCAAAACTGATTTATGACTAGTACGGGAAGGAGTATTTAAAGCTAAAACGGCTTGCCATACTACACTTAATTAGAGATATCTTGAATTGGAATTCGTCCCAGTCAAAACTCATTTAAGGATATCTTAAACTTAATTATAGATATCTCAGTCTGTTTTTTTGACTAGGATGATCTTTCTTTGGAGATATCTGCATTCAGCTTTGTGACTAATAGTCGAAATTATTTTAAAGATATCTTAATTGCGTTCTCAAACCACCCCTTTGCTAAGCACCGCCTTTTCTAACCATATTGTCTGCCGCCAAAAAATCTCAACGACCTGACCTGGTTTTCAGGTAATAAAATTACTGTAAAAGTAACTATGTATGTTATTAACACTGGAATAGTAACTGCATTATTTGCAAATCGCAGGCTTGTTTTGCGTTGTCAACCGTTTTCTAAGGTAATATAGTTGTCCAGATAGCTCCTCTGGGTGGTGCTGAGGAAATGTAGTTTCACGTCACGCACGGCGGATTCGACTAGGAGCAATTACAATTCAGATATCTTAAAATATAATTGTGACTAGTCAAAACCGAATTACAGATATCTCTAATTACCTTTGCGGATAAATGACGCGTCTTTAAAGATATCTATGACATCATTACAGATATCTTAAATGGAGTTTTGACTAGTCAAATATATATTACAGATATCTCAAATCGGATTTCTTACTAGTGCAATTATAATTGCAGATATCTCTAATTGTCATTCTGACTAGTCGAATTATAATTACCACTCGTCAAAATACAATTGTTACTATCTTTAAATATATTTATACATAGTCAGAACAAAGTTTAAAAGCTAAAATGGCTTGCCATACAGCAGTGAGTTTTTTTTCCTGCGCCACGGCGCGAAACGACTATTGTGTTTAAGGTTTCGCAACACTACAGGCCTGCAACGCGACCAACTCTGACTGTCCGGGTATTTATTTTATTTCATTGAGTGGCCATTTAGTGTGTCTGCCGCCTTTAGTTACATTTTAGGGGGAATTTAATTGTTTCATTTCAGTTGTGTTGTGATATGTGAACTGTATATATGTGCATAATATATATTCGTTTGAGTAAATAGTTTAAACTAATTTCTGTTGAATATTTGTGTTTACCGTGGGTTTACAATATTGACGAATTTGATATGTAAGGCAGATATTATTGAATTTTTCCTAGAGGGGTGAAAAGTAAAATTGTTAATCATCACTAAGTGAGATACGTGATTTGAAAAATTGAGATTCATTGCATTTATGGTACTGGTAGTCATTAAAAAGGAGTGTTTAATTAATTAAGCATTGGAGATAGAGCATAACATTAGTGTTTATTTTCTATTGAAAAAAAAAAAAAAAACATTGTATAATTAATTTAGTAAAAGCGGCCATTAAGGTAACGGTTGTTAAACAGGTAGTATAATTTAGGGACTATAGTTAGTGCATCACTCATCAAAAAAAAAAAAAAAGAGGTCTGATAAATAGGAATTTGGGGAGCCCACCCCACTAAAATAGCTAGACACGCTAGGGGGTGCTACATACATATTTTAGTATACTAATAAGTATGTAATACAAAAAAAAAAAATCTCCTCACAATTTGGACTTTTCCTCAGACTTGTGTCATATAAAGTTGCAATTGCGAGTCAGAATACTGAGATATAAACTCACAATATTGAGAAAAGTAAGCAAAGAAGTCGATGTTAATTTGCAATTGCAAGAAAAACTCAGTATTACAGTCCTCTCACAATTCTGATTTTATAACTTGCAATTATGAGTTTAAATCAAACTGATAATAATGCAAACTGGCACTTGTGAGGAGAAAAGTCGAATTGTGAGAAAGTCAGTTACCTTTTTTACAATTATAAAGTGACTCACAAACAACTCTCACAAAACAAATCATGGATCATCCAGTAGTGTATGTACATTGTTTAAATTGGGCAATTTTTATAAATCCAGTCATTTTGTCTTGTGGAGTATATGTAAACATCTGTTATGTGAAATATTATTCACAGTTTTTCAGACTGTCAGAGTCGGAGAATGACTAGTTGCTGTTTACATTAATTGCCCATCACAGTTTACATTGCTGTTTAAATGACATTAAAATTCAAAATAATCACTTTGGTAATCTAAAATACTTTTCGGATGTAACTGTAATTTGATTACCATTCATTTAAAATGTAACTAATGAAATACAGTTACTCAAATTTTATATATTAAATACGTAACTAAGTTACATTTCGTTACTCCCCAACCCTAGCAGTTAATCAAACCAGTTTATTTGTTGGCCACCGACAATATAGTATTATATAATTAGTTTGATAATTGTGTTTTATTATATTTGAATTAACCTAAGATAAATACTGTTGTACTTATAAAAATTTTGAACTACTAATAATTTCACACTGATTTGAAATTGAACTATAACACTATATCACTGTCCGGACAACGCTAGTTTTCTAAACAATGTTTGAGTTACAATTCTTATCACCCAACATCTGTGATTTCATGTGCTGATTTAGGTCCCGATCATACTGAATGGTTTTTCAGCTCTGAAAATGCGAGGTGCACTGCACTATCCTTTTTTGTTGATTTTAGAAAGAAAAAAAAAGTCCACATTTAGACATGTGAATGTATTTATGATATCTTAAATATTATTGCCATGGCAAGACGTCAAACTTTAATAATATTTTTGGGTGTTTTTGAGGCTGTTAACATTCTTCAAATTGAATGAAACTCCGTACACACATCAATATTGTCAACCAGTACGTAATAAGTCACAAATAAATGAGGAGGGATCAATCGCCAATTTTAACAACACTATATTTCCCTTGTCAGAATAGCATACCATTTCAGAATACCACCAAAGTCTTGCCAGAATTACATAAAGCAGAGTTACCCAACTTTTCATTATTGGAAGAAAAACATTTACATTTAGTCATTTAGCAGACGCTTTTATCCAAAGCGACTTACAAGTGAGGAATACAAACAAGCGATTCTTCATGAATTGGCAAATAGACACAGGAAGTGCTCACAATACAAGTTTCATACATTGTTCAGTACCATAAGCTAGAGTAGGAAGGGAAAAGGGAAAGATAGGGTTTTTTTTTTTTTTTTAATTTTTTATGTAGGGATTAAGTGTTCACGGATGAGATGATTTTTCAGCTGTCTCTTGAATATTGCCAGGGATTCTGCGTTCCTGATGAAAGTAGGGAGATCATTCCACCAGCAGGGAGCAGTGAACGAGAATGTTCTGGATAGTGATTTTGTGCCTCTCTGTGACGGTACCACAAGCCTTCGTTCCTTTAGTGATCGCAGTCTTCTGGTGGGGACGTAGCGTTGTAGCAGTGTGTGGAGGTAGGAAGGTGCAGAGCCTGTGGTGGATCTGTAAGCAAGCATCAGCGCCTTGAACTTGATGCGAGCAGCAAGGGGTAGCCAGTGCAAAGAGATGAAGAGGGGCGAGACGTGGGCTCTCTTAGGCTCGTTGAAGACAAGATGTGCAGCAGCGTTCTGGATCATTTGAAGAGGTTTGATTGCAAGAGGTTTGATTGACGGCAGTCCAGCCAGAAGAGCATTGCAGTAATCAAGCCTTGAAATGACCAGGGCCTGGACGAGAAGTTGAGTTGCATGCTCAGTCAGGAAGGGCTGGATTTTCCTGATGTTGTGAAGTGCAAATCTGCATGACCGCACCGTCTTTGAGATGTGGTCTCTGAAGGTCAGTTGGTCATCGAAGATAACTCCAAGATTTCTGGCCGACTTTGATGGGGTAATGGTGGTTGTACCAAGCTGTATGTTGATGTCGTGTTGTAGAGTAGCAGTGGCAGGGAAGACTAAAAGCTCAGTCTTTGCCAGGTTGAGCTGCAGGGGGTGTTCTTCCATCCACGTCGAGATGTCCGCCAGACAACTTGAGATCCGTGCAGCTACTGTGGAATCATCTGGTTGGAAGGACAGGTAGAGTTGTGCGTCATCAGCATAGCAGTGGTAGGAGAAACCATGTGTCTGTATGATGGGACCCAGTGATGTAGTATAAATGGAGGATTGGAGGGGACCAAGAACTGAACCCTGAGGAACCCCAGTGATCAGTTCATGAGGTTTGGATACCTCCCCTCCCCAGGTGACTCTGAAAGACCTACCTGTGAGATAGGACTCAAACCACTGAAGCGCAGTACTTGAGATGCCAAGTGACGAGAGGGTGGACAGAAGAATTTGATGGTTTACGGTGTCGAAGGCAGCAGATAGATCCTAGAATGAGAAAAGATGATTTGGAACCAGCCTTTGCAATTCGCAGGGATTCCGTGACAGACAGTAGCGCAGTCTCTGTGGAATGACCGCTCTTGAATCCAGATTGGTTGAAGTCCAGATAGTTGTTCTGAGTGAGGAAGGATGACACCTGGTTGAACAACTCGTTCAAGTGTTTTCGATATGAATGGTAGGAGAGAGACAGGTCTTTAATTGTCTACGAGTGATGTGTTTAACGTGGGTTTTTTTAGCAGAGGGGTTACCCGAGCCTGCTTGAATGTGGTAGGGAAAGTGCCTGTGTGGAGAGACGAGTTAATAATGTGTGTAAGTGCTGGTAAAAGAGTGGGAGAGATGGCTTGTAGAAGGTGTGAGGGGATGGGGTCTAGAGGGCAGGTGGTGGGATGAGTGGGGAGAAGTTTTGATGAGGAGGGGCTGAGTTCCTGTGTGGGTGGTGCAGAGAATTGGCTACTGATAGAAGATGTCTTGTCAATGAAGAAATTGGCAAATTGATCAGCAGTTAAAGATGTGGTGGTGGTGGTGGGTGGTGGTGGGTGGTGGTGGGTGGTGGTGGGTGGTGGTGGGTGGTGGTGGGTGGTGGTGGGTGGTGGTGGGTGGTGGTGGTGGGTGGTGGGTGGTGGTGGGTGGTGGTGGGTGGTGGTGGGTGGTAGAGGGGGACAGAGGAGTGCGTTGAATGTCTTGAAGAGTGAGCATGTGTTTGTAGCGCTGTTGATCTTGTCGTGGAAGTATGAAAAAAAAGCTTATAAATGTCCACGCAATATTGAAGTCAATAAGTACAAATGTCCTTGGTTCATCACTCCATCATAGATGTTAGGATGTTTAAAGAGTGAATTCCAAAGTCATCCATCAAAGGTCAATTCACAGAAAGATGGCAATTGTACATGCGTTCAGATAGAATCCCAAGCGAAGAGAATAACAGCACAAAATCATGAACTAGATGAGATGTCCTCAAAATCAAGCAGATACACAAACCCTCTGAGCAAAGCAAAAACAAACAATACAACATGAAGTTCAGCAAGTAAAACACATTTCCCACTATAAAACCTCTGATAGGGTAAAGAAACAAATTCACATTGAGATGTAGAACATAAATATTCATCACCAAGAGTTTCCAAGATGAAAGCACGGCCAGAGCAAACACTCCCAGCTAACAGGTAATTTTTTAACCACACTTCCTCCTTACTTCTACTCATTTGCCTAGAGAAATTTCCTGATAATGCCTCCCTAGTGCCCTCTAAGGGCAGGGAGTAAAATTGCAACTTCAAACGAACAAAGAAGACAGGTGATAGTTTACTGGAACCGTTACAAGTAGATATGGGCAAAGCCTTAGAAACGGGCGTGGTGGATGGTCTCAGTAGTGCCACCTTTTGACTTAAGTTGGGGGGTTAGTTTTACCTACAGTCACCAAACTCAGTACATATATTGTTCTCCTCAAGCCAGACAACTTTCTAATTTACAATCATTAGCTCCGACCAACAGGAAGTCAGCCTCTTTTGGTTGAATGTGTATATATTGAATAATCATGCTCTCAGTTTTTATGTAGGGGATTCATGTAATCGCCAAACTTTCTTAACATGATGACAAGACACTGAAGATACTAAATTGCAAACGATTATAATATATCTTGAAAGGTCTTGCAAAGGTTTAAAGAACAAAAAAATGAAATAGGAAATTGTCTCAAATTTATCAACAATTGAAATATACATGCCTTGTTTCAATATATAATAATAATACAAATATTATAAATAAACAAAAATAAGCATTATAAAATGATGCAATTTATATTTTCTAGAAGTATATGCAAGTTAAACTTACGCATCTTTGGTTAAAATAATTCAAATAAAATTCAATTTTATATATATATCTATATATGTAGAGAGAGAGAGAGAGAGAGAGAGACGGGGGGGGGGGCACTAGAGGGCAGCATATACCTATTTTTAAACAGGGTTGAGAGGACAAACAGTTTTAACAATACTTTTAAAAAGAAAGTCTCTCATATCTTGTAAATTCATTGTTTGACTTAAATTAAATTACGATTGTATATTTAGTAATGAACCTGGATGAATATAAAATGAATATATAATTTTCAGATCAATATATTTGTTTTCTTTAAAATGTTATATTTTGAGATTAATTCATGACACTAAACAATATTCTCCTCTGAATTATACACTGTTTATATCTATATACAATAATACTAACATTGAGGAATTCAAACGGGTTTTTTTCAATGTAGTATGTTTAAAATTGAGCATATTAACGATCTGTTTGAGGACAAGAAATAAAAAGAAATTTAATATATAGTATAACCAAAAGATGGCACTATAACATTACTTTTGAACAAGGGTAGATAAAATTCTGAACAGCTTTAAAGTACAGTAATTTGTATTATAATCAGTGTTTTCCCCATACTCTATTAGAATGTATATTTAGTTATAATCAAAGACTCTTTTGTCAAGTTTAGATTTTATTATTTTTTTTAAATGTTGTTAAATCTTCTGAATCTTACCATCTCCCATTTCCTCAGTCTCAAAGTAATTTGTAACGTATTTCGTTAGATTACCCAAGTTTAGTAACTTAATCTAAATACTTTGGAATACTAATAAGTATGTAACAGAAAAAATGGGTAATTTCAGTTTTTATGTCGCAATTCTGATTTTTATAACTTGCAATTTTGAGTTTAAATCTCCCAACTCTGAGAAGTCAGAATGTGAGATGCAAACTCGCAATTGTGTGGAAAATAGTCAAATTGTGAGATAAAGTCACAATTACCTTTTTTTTTTACAATCATAAAGTGACTCAAAAACAACATGCCACCTCCAAATGTGGTTTGAGAGTTATCTGATCACAAAACACTGGATGCCATTCTGATCAATTAAATAAAAACAGTGCCATATTGTCCAATCATATTAGGTGTTAGATATCAGACTCTAATCAGTGTGTTAGTGTCCATTTAGAAACTGCAATAATTAGATGTTAAATGATATCCATGGACTACCATGAGAAAAACCCTAAATAAAATACTATAAAAAAAAATTAAAAGTAGATTTAAATATGTTCAACAGTGAATTCATATAAATCAAATGACTTACCTTAAGGAAATCAGGCTGCTCGCACCATTTATTTGTTTTAATACTGTCACATGTTCCCTATACAGAAGTTTATAATTAAAAAATGCTGCACTGAATATCCTCATAATTGTTGTTCTCATAAGGTGATTTATTCAACAGTTTCCTTGACAAAACAGCACTGTTCAATATTACAGTTCCTTTGGCTTCGTTCTCCACAAAGCGGCACACAGACACGAGTTCAAAGTAGTCTCTCTCTCTCTCACACCATCCCCAGTTGCTCAGTGGCTTTTATCTTGTCTCCATGCCAATTTACTGGACTAAGGAACAATTAATCATGCAGCACTTGAACTGCTTGTCTCTTGGCTCAGGTCTGTTGAACAACCTGTGCTCAAAATGATAAAAGTCTGCCAATCAATTTCTGTTTTTTTGGAGCCATGGTGTGTCAACTTTATACTTTATAATTCAACTATTAAAATGTTTCATATTTACAATGGTAGGTATGGTGCACATTACAGTGGTGCACATTTTGGATGTCTCCCTTGTCTGACACCCATTTCAAGACTCGACTAATGAGCTGATTAAGGAGACATGGAAAATATGCAGTGTTGGGTAGGCTCCAGGAGTGTGTTTGGGAACCCCTGCTCTAGCATGTTTCCATCTTGTCCCCTGTGAACACTATCACTTGGGATTAAGATCGCTAGTGTTCATCTAACCTAGCAGACCACGGGTGAATCTAAAATAGGTTTTTGAATTTGAAGCCTTTTGGCAGTTTATTTTTTTTGCAAGGGGGATGGTGGAACAACTAGGTTCTTTAGCACGAGTGAATTGCACATCTTTCTCAGTGTAAATTATCTACACAGTTTTCGTCTTAAAGGTCATTAACAGGTAGCAGACATGGGTGAATCTAAAATAAGTGTCTTATATTTTAATCTTATTAATTTACTTTTAATTTTTCACTTTTAGACTGTGGATGTAGCTAAATGGCATGCATGAGTGCTCTAAACAGCATCATGAAATGCCACAGGACTTTGCAGTGATACTGATACTGATGGTGAGGTGAAAGAGTGGATGAAGATCAGTTTTTGAGATATCTTGCTCTATTTGATCTCCAATTGCATTCAAAATGGCTGATTCCATCCTCCACTCTTCAAATAATTGTTGATCACCTTCCAGAAATTCATGAAATGAGTCACTCGCACCTATTTTTTAAATTGAGAGAAAAAATTAGTGCATTGGAGGACATAAATGCTATTTTGGAAATTTTGCAAAGTGAAAATCTCTTTCAGACTGGAAATTAACAAAAACTTAAAACTGATCAAAAACGAAAGACATTTTTCAAGAATACCTTCAACTATGTAGCACCAGTTCCAGTTCATCATTCCACATATTGACACCTTTCCCCAGTGAACCAATCCAAACTCATCATCTTTGTATAAACACCTGAAAGTGATGAGAGAAGTTTGACCTGCTGTTTGTTGCCAGTGTCCTTGATTGTTTTTCCCCCTCTTTGCTACTTTACTTCTCTAAGTTTGGATTGTTTGTTTATTTGGAGATGTGACTCGGTTTATTCAAGAGATCTTCCCAGAGGAGGGATGGTTACATTTACATTTACATTTAGTCATTTAGCAGACGCTTTAATCCAAAGCGACTTACAGGGGAGGAATACAAACAAGCGATTCTTCATGAATTGGCAAATAGGCACCGGAAGTGCTCACAATACAAGTTTCATACATTGCTCAGTAACATAAGCTAGAGTAATAAATTTGCAAAGATTTCAAACAAACTACTCTGTTGGCATCATGGGGTATTTGTAGAACTTTGAGGAAAATAATGAATTTAATCCCTTTTGGAATAAGGCTGCAAAATGACAAAAGGTGGAAAAAGTGAAGCGCTTTGAATACTTTCCGGATGCACTGTATATTCCTGCCTAAAAAACCTCTTAAAATTACATTCCCTTACAAAATAACAGAGGCATCCATAAAAATATAGTGGGTTTACTTGCCCGCCATGAGAACGCAGACAGCGGAGTGATTCAAATGGCAAATTGGTTCCCATACTGGTACAATATCACATGGCTGGAAAGACCTCTCAGCCAATCAGATTTGATAACCAAAAAGAACTGCTAATGTATGTTGCAAAAATATATATGTTCCAAATATATATATTTACACACATACATATCTTCATTTGTGTTCATGAGATGAACGAATGACTTTCGGCTTTGAAACGACATAAGAGTGAATAATTAATGACACAATTTTCCTTTTTTGAGTGAATTAACCCTTTAACTGGTCTTTCATGCGATTAAACTATGTCCCTCCGGATGATAAGGAGAAGTCCTAATTTTGATGATACCAAATTTGGAACACAACTGTTTAAGTAGATGCCAAAATTTGACAGCCTTGAGCTTTATGAAGGCATTCAGGAACACCATGCTCTGTGACATACTGTTCTGTTACAGCTATTTGATATTTCATAGGGTACAATTCATTTACTTGGTGAAATAGCCTCTGAGAATGAGGATATATTTATGCCCTGATGGTGTCACAGAAAGTTCCGCAATGTCAGCTGCCACCTTTTCAAAAGCGCAATTAGCATTAATTCGTCTTTAGAGGAGCTACTTTATGTGGGACTGGCATAGATCACACTAACTTAAAAAACACAGGATGGTATAGCAGAAATTACAGAAAATGATAGGGAGAAAAGTGGAGGTTGACAGAAGTCAGGTTCGAGCTTGGGTTGCTTGTACAAAAGTGCTACATTACTTGTTTGAGCATGTGCACTTTCCATCAGCCTGTGTCTCTGAATACTTCTTCAAATTATAACGGGAAGAGATCCAATGAACCATCCTGTAAATGTGGGGTAATTAAAAAAAACTTTATGATTGGCCCAAAGTAGACTTTTTACATGTGTGCTGATTTTGTATGTGCTCATACTGGTAATTTTATGGTTTTGTTTACACAGTCATCAAAACACTAACTTACAAGTAATGTTATATCTTTTCGTTGCTGAAATTTGCCAGAACTGATTTACTGGTCCCCAATATTTCAGTGTTCTAGATGGTCGATCAGGCTATTGGGCTATTAAGCTCATTGAGGAATCATCTGATTCTCGTCCTCCACCTGAGCCCCTTCCCTCCCTCTGCTGTTTGTCCATCTACGGCGCGAGGCCGAGCCTTCCAAGGAGGGGATGTACTGTCACACCCAGGGACTTCTGTTATGTTTGCATTTAGTTCTGTCATGTCTTGTTCTCTTCTGTTCTGATTAGTTTATCATCCACACCTGTTTCTATTCTCCCTGATTATGTTCTGCCTCATTAGTTCCCTTATATAATCTCCCTGTTCTGTTCTGTGCTTTGTTGGATCTGGTCATTTTTGTTGTTTGTACTTTGCCAATCGGTGTTGGACATTATCTTGTGGATTAAACTAACCTGTTTTCTGATCTTCTTCTTTGTCTTGTTCCTGTATTTATACACACTAACGTGACAGTTCTTTTGTCCAATGAACCCAATATTTTTCTTTAAATTTTACTTAAATTTTTGTGTGCTATTTGCAGTTACTCATTTTAAATGGTTAACTTTTAAGGAGCTCTGTAACACACTTAAGTATGGGAAGAAGGAGGCGGGAACCGGCGAACATTCAACATAACTTTAATCAAATAAATAAACAAGCAACAAAACGAAAGTACAATGGTGGCAGTTCCTCACAGCGACTGCCGCCCAGACAAACATACTAAAACACAACATAAAATCCAGGCCTGCTCCTCTCTTTCGTCCTTCACTGTCGTCGCTCCTCTTTTATGCTTCCGGAGGTCGTCCGTAAGAGATACGAGACCGGTGCAGTGCGCAGCTGACACTCATTACTACTCGAGCCACCGCCTCGCGCCGTTCCCTCACGGCTCTCGCTCGCCCTGCTCGTCACAAGCTCAGTTGATTAATTTTAACTCTAAATTCTTATTTGTTTAATTTAATTAATAATATTTCTAGTAATCTGTTGCCACAATTTTATTGAGTATATATAGTGTATTATTTTTTACAGAGTGTTCCTGTACCAAATCCAGGTTTTGACTTCTATTGGCTTTTTATTAATTTTAAATCAACTTCAAAGGTTTACACATTGTTTAATGTTTCTTAAAGACTGTTTTAGGGAAACTCAAAAAACTGATTATCCTATTGGATGTGGTTCATTTATGATTTGCTTTTTTGTTAAAGCATTCAGATTATTTGTCACTAAAATGTGACAAATTTTTTGCTGTAAGTACCCTCTTGGCTCCTTTTTGGGGGGGGGGGGGTCTTATGAATTATTACAATACCAGTTTTTTTTGTAGAAGTACAGATAGACATTAAAGTTAGTAAAGAATATGTAATAGAGTTAGAATACAGTAATGAAACATCAGGATTACAGTACAAAGCTGGAAACCCTGCTGTCAGTATAATTTAATTTTACCATTAAATTATAGAAAAGTTGTAATTTCGATTAAGGTAATGAAAATGTAAGATTACGGTATAGAGCTGGAAACCCTGCTGCCAGTATTTTACCGTTAATTTGGAGATAAATTTTTTATACATACAGTGTGCGTCTCAATGAGTTGCTGTAAGCAAGGACTTTGAGATGGTTTTCTTCAGTGAAGTTCAACTAAGGCTCATATAAGAAGAGTTGATGAGTTTTTAATGAGCTCTTGAAGAGGTAATGTGCCAGCAGGATGATGGTAGAAGTCAGTATGAATCAAAGCAAAAGCCAAGGCAAAAAGCAAAGCCAGACAGCTTGTCATTGGTTTATAACCATGTCCATCTGACCCATCCTTCCGAGTGTTTCCACCAATCAGTTATGGTTTTGGGCGGGTCATACGCCCAGTTCTCCTGTTACTGCATATAATTAGTATAATGTCCACATGGTTATGTGCGCCCAAACTTTTGCGTGTTTTAGTCAGCGCTTTCAGAAATCAACTTTCATGGTTTAAATGTGGTGCATCCTTCACAAACTTAGCATCAAAATACTGGAAATCATTCACCCATCACATAGATACCAAAGAGCATATACTTCCCATAATTGGAGTAGGCTTCATAAGAATTTAGCTGTAATAAATGTATAAAGCACAGAGCAAACTCCACTAGTTATATAAAATACACATGCTACATACGATATGCCTAAGGCTACTTCTGGTGATTAATTCCTCTAATGGAGGTTGAAAAACATGTGAAGCGACTATAATAAATGTTTCACACGTAGGAAGAACTACACAGCCTATATAAAATACATAGGATATATATGAGGCATCTACTGGTGATTAATTCATACCATTGGCAGTAATTTTGAGGCTGTTTCTGTTAAAGAAAGTGAATTCATTGAAGTTTATGCTGGTTTAAGAGAAACTCTGGAATGTCTGAAATAGCTTGGCATAGTCTTGGGGGAATGTCACATTTACACATTACGGTCAAAAGTTGTTGCTTAGCCATCTGGGGCAGTATTCACAAAACATTTTATCCTACCACTAAGAGTTATCCTAAATAGCAGTAAAAATTCTTAGCTAAGAGTTTTCTCTTAAAACCTATTCACAAACCTGCTGAGACAAACTTTTACTAAGGAATAGACAGAAGTCTTAAGCAAAGAGTTCATCTCGTTGCTACCAAGCAAGCAATTTTGCATTTAAAATAGCCGTCCAAACACAGCCCAGACGTCCAAACTAAAACAAGGCAAAATCTGGGCTGTCAGTGAAAATTTAATAGACCATATGAAACCAAACACTTTGTAATCACTGTTCACTTTGCTTACATGATGGGATATCATACATCTGGCAAGTTATTTTGGCTAGAAGTGTTACTCATAGCCGGACTATATCGGGTCTATTTTACCTAGATGGTGAAATGGCGCCTAATGCTTTCTGGATATGGACTATGCGCACAGTGATTGGCTGGCAGGGGAGGGGTCTGGTGAGGTATCATGTTTACATTTTAAAATAAAGGTTTTAAAATACAAATTTTGCCATATTCAAATAAATTTTTTTAATAAAAATGTTGCCATATTCTCTAAACAATTCTAATTTTGAAGTAGAAGAGGTTCAAGGATGCACTGTATATTCCTGCCTAAAAACTCTTAAAATTACATTCTGTTACAAAATAACAGAGGCATCCATAAAAATATGTTGGGTTTACTCATGACACTTGCTGTGAGAATGCAGACAGCGGAGTGATTCAAATGGCAAAATTGTTCCCATACTGGTACAATATGACATGGCTGGAAAGACCTCTCAGCCAATCAGATTTGAGAACCAAAAAGAACTGCTAATGTATGTTGCAAAAATATATATTTACACACATACATATCTTAATTTGCGTTCATAAGATGAACGAATGCCTTTCGGCTCTGAAACGACATGAGGGTGAGTAATTAATTTCACAATTTTCCTTTTTTGAGTGAACTAACCCTTTAACTGGTCTTTCATGCGATTAAACTATGTCCCTCCGGATGATAAGGAGAAGTCCTAATTTTGATGATACCAAACTTGGAACACAACTGTTTGAGTAGATCTGCCCAAATTTGACAGCCTTGAACTTTATGAAGGCATTCAGGAACACCATGCTCTGTGACATACTGTTCTGTTACAGCTAATTGATCTTTTATAGGGTACAGTTCACTAACTTGGTGAAATAGCCTCTGAGAATGAGGATATATTTATGCCCTGATGGTGTCACAGAAAGTTCTGTAATGTCAGCTGCCACCTTTTCAAAAGCTTGATTAGCATTAATTAGTCTTTAGAGGAGCTACTCTATGTGTATCTTTTCGTTGTTGAAAATTGCCAGAAATGATTTTTCTGGTGCCCAATATTTCAGTGTTCTAGATGGTCGATCAGGCTATTGGGCTATTAAGTCACTGAGGAATTGAGGATGCTTTGAGACTGACACCTTTAACACAGTATTTGGCCGCTTTTGTTTCCGACGCCTTCCCTTCAGACTGATTTTAGCCCAAGTTCCAACGAAAAATTTATGAAACATATGAAGGCCTAAATGAAGTCATGTCAAGAGAATAAAAGAGCTGCTCACATCTGAACCAGGTCCAGCCTATTTTGATCCTCTCAAAGAGCTAAGGTTGCAAGTTGATGCCTCCAAGTATGGGCTCGGGGCAGTACTACTTCTAGATGGAAACCAAATCGCATACGCATCAAAGTCTCTCTCTGAAAGTGAAATCAATTATGCTCTAATTGAGAAAGAGCTCTTTGCCATATTGTTTGGCTGTAAGCGTTTCCATCAATACATCTATGGCTGCCAAGTCCATCGTTGAGAGTGACCACAAGCCCCTTGAGTCAATAATGTGTAAACCCTTGGCATCAGTTCCCGCAAGGCTACAAAGGATGATCGTTCAGCTCCAGAAGTACAACTTCATCATTTTACATCAAACAGGCAAGGACATGCCTATCACAGACACGTTGTCCAGAAAGTATTTTTCTGACCAGGATATGGGCCTCAGCAAAGGAATGGATCTTCAGGTGCATACAGTGTACAGTAGCCTTCCTGTCAGGGATTCCAAGTTGGAGGAGAACAGAGCTCAGGGACTTATAATGTCAAAGGGCAGCAAGCTCCGCCTCCGCAGAAGAACATCAACGCCTACTTCATCACTGCCTGTTTACACCCACCCACCGATTCGTACATGAGATGTAATAGTTAAATAACACTGGCCTATGTGGTGCTAAACCAGATCGAGGTATCAACCATGAAACATGGCGTTACAAAATATTGTGCAGTGCCTGGTTGTGGAAGAAGACAGTCGCTGCATAAGCTTCCTTTGGATTCCAATATTGGGAATGCGTGGTTGAACTTTATTTTTAATGAAGTTCCAGCTGACGTGAGTAAGACATTGAGCCTTTGTTCGATTCATTTCACCACGGATTGTTTTGTAAACAAGACACAGATCGAAACTGGATTTGCAGACAAAGTGAGATTAAAAAAAATGCTGTGCCTTCTGTATTGGATCTGACAGGAATGGTGTAACACACTTATGTGAGTAAAAATATTTTTTATATCTGATAGTATTGCATTGTTACAGATCATTTGAGATCTACTGATTATGTGTACGTGTCTAACCAGTCACAGAAGGGTCCAACTATGAAGGACGTAGCTTGTCAAACAGACATACAGAATTTAATATCACATTATAAACATTATCAACTGTGAGCATTGCTTGTTACTGAAGCTCTGTGTCAGTCACATTACACATTACAACTGCACAGACATGAGACTCAAGATGTCAGCACCATATTGGCACACTGGTGGCCTTACTTACTACAATGGAAGAGAGTGAACGTGCGTCATGTTCTTTTTTTTTTTTTGTCTATGGTTTATAATCACTCTCAAGTGCTATTCCGGCTTGTTCAGTTCCAGCTCATCAGTAACCGTACGAGTGATTTGGATGTGAGAGAAAACACTGAAGAATCTGAGCAAAACTTGCAGTTTTAAAATAAAGTACTCCTCGCTGCAGTTATTTACACACTATGTGTGTGTAGAGAGAGAGAGAGTACATTAGGTCTTATTTAATCATAAGCTCATATTATGTTTTATTGTCACACTTTAATGGGTAAATTAATTTATTTAATGGACAAATTAAAAACAAATGTGTAAGGCTTTTATTTGTATACATTTACGTATACAAGTATGACTATATACATTATACGACTTGTGATAGGTGATAGGTTGCCCTTGGTGGGGATTGAATCTGGCTCTCTGGTGTGTTAGAAGTGAGTGGTTACTCACGGAGCTAACTCCCCACATAACATTGAAACTACGGAGTGTGTTGTGGTTGCTTCATCTGACAGAGACTTCTGGATGCTTTATTTTAAATAAAATGTGCCGAGGCTTCGGAGCTTATGTCGAGAAATCCTGTAAGCTTTTAGTGAAGCGCGTATCGAGGCTTGTATCGGTTTAGACCTATGATGTCAGAGATGACGTCTGAAGCCTCGCTTCCACCTGAGTGGTTCAGTAAGCGGTTCGAATTGTAAGATTTGATTTTCCTGCTAAGACAAAAGCTCAGATCAAGCATCCTGCAATAAAGCAATAAAACTCATCTGGAGAGAAGATTTCAAAGGAATAGGACAAGGCCTTACCCAAACTGCCCTCACTCATCTATGCAACCAACCCCCCTCCTTCCACTCCCTTCCTTCCCCATGATTCAAGACACTGAAGTTTTCTAAGAATGCATATGTACTATGTATGATGTATCTTGTGAATCTATTGTTTTTCCAATTTCATGTTTAGTATCATTTTAAATGTCTCAGTGCGATTGGTAAAATGGTCTCAGTTTCACAGCAGTCACTAGTACTATGAAAAACCCAAGAGACATCTGTACATAAACACCCCAATAATTTACTAAAAATTGATAGGTATCCCCCTCAATACTCACACGTATTTGGTACCAGCCAGCCTGATCGGGAGCAGCCTGCGGGCCATACGGGACTCCGATCATTGTCCCCACCTCCATCATAGGACACTGATCAATAAAATGCTCCGGGTCCCCATAACGCCAACAGGCCAGCCCAGACGTCCCTGTCGCCCTAGTGGCAGGAAGCGGGTTGAGGGATTGGCGTGGAGAGAGCGGAGAACTGGACGTCGGTTTGGCCACGGCCGTGGTCTGCCCCGCCCCCCTGGGCGGAGCTCTCGGACCGGCTGTGTAGTCCTGACCGTTCACACCCCGCCCTCGGGACTCGAGGAGGACCTGGTGGGCGGGACCTGGGGAGAGGGATAGGTCAAGAGACAGAGGGAGAAGAGAGAGAAATAAAATAAAGGAAAATAAAGGGTTGGAGAGAGAGACCGCTGGAAGGGTTTCCCCGACCCCGGAGCACGCCGCCATCTGATCCTCCGCCAGTTTGATGGCCGAGTCCAGCAACGTCAGACGGTGGCACTGTACCCACTCGGCCGTATTCTTTGGCAGCCGGGTGATGAACTGCTCCAGCACCACCCAATCGATGACCTGCTCAATGTCGCTTCCCTCAGCCAGTAGCCATTTACGGCAGGAGTCCCGGAGCTGTTGAGCCATCACGAAGGGTCGGCCGCTCGCACTCAGGTCCACCAAGCGGAAGCTCTGGCAGTGTTGTTCCTGGCTTTGGGCAACCCGCTGGATGATGGCTCTTTTCAGGTCGTCAAAGACCAGGAGGTTCTGCACCGGCAGTTGTTGAGCCGCCAGCTGTGCCTCCCCTGACAACAGCGATATTAATCGTACCGGCCATTGCTCCCGGGGCCACTCCCCAGCCTCCGCTGTTTTCTTAAACAGTTCGAGGAAGGCCTCAGGATCATCCTGAGGACCCATCTTATCCAGCGGCAGGTGGAGGGCCGGGGTTGGAGGTCCGAACCTCCCGGTCCATCCAACTTCGGAACCTCTCGCGGTCCTCTTGTTGCGCTTGGAGAATGGCCTGGAAACGTCGCTCCTGGTCCGTACACATCTCCAGCAGCGCCTGATGTTTCTCTTGGTGGAGGGCCGGGAGGGATGATATGACCTCCGTAAATGACGTAGTCAGCGGAGTTTGCATAACGGCGGCGGGTTTCGGCACCAGTGTAATAAAGTCCATAAATAAACGTTTAGGAAGGAAGAGGGCGGGGTCGGCTTTTGTACAAATAAGCAGGTGGCGATTCCACAATTTGCGTCATTAGCAAACGCTACATCCTCTGTACGCGTATATAGCTTTTTAAGAGGTTTCAACGCCCTGATGAAAGGATAAGTGAAACTAAGAGAACTTAAATAATCAAAGATCTAAATTAATTCATATTCAATCGCACGATCAGTTATTAATGTTACATCAGAAACATTACCAATTAGAGGTCGTTTACAATTGGAGTCAGATTAAGCGAACAGCTAAAGTAAAACTTAAACTAAATCCTAAAATTTTCCCAGGGCGTCAGATTCTGCCTTTGGGCTGATGGATGGTCCTTACAGAATCTTGCCGCGAAAGTTTGACAGCTATATAAACCCAGGGGATCCCATCAAGATGTGTGGTAGTGATAGAGGTGAGTTTTGAGTTTTTGGTATTTTGATAGTTTTGCTTGTTGTTTCAATGGAGCCAGCAAGAAAGAGAAAGACTTCCCCTGTATGGGAATTTTTTGATCAGATTTCTTCTAACAAGGTAGGCCTACATACATTTCATATCAATGCATCCTATAGGCTATATATACATATATAAATTATAATAATCTTTTATTTAAAGGGGAAGTGTATGTTGTGCTTCAAGAAATTGGGGTACAATAATAACACTTATTAACGCATTATCGGGCCTTGCATGAAAATAAGGAGGGAAATGGAGGTGGGCCCATCCAAGGTGTGTCATTGCAAATATTACAAAATAATAATATATTCTTCACTTTTGTAAATCAATACAATTAAAGCAAAGTGTGTTTAATTTACACAGCTTCTCTTATTTCTAGCTACCAGAAAACAAGAGCTGGATGAGGCCCTGGTCACAATGATTGTGAAGGACACACAGCCATTTAGTGTTGTGGAGGATGTTGGATTTTGGGACTTTGTTCACAAACTAGACCCAACCTATGTTCTTCCAACAAGACAGGTGTGTAGATGCAACGTATTAAGCAACAGATTATTATAATATTGCATTTGACAATTAAGCACAGCTTTTCCTTTTCTTTTCCTTTCTTTTAGGCTGTAAAGGCCATGGTGGAGGCAAAATGTGCTGAGTCCAAGGAGAAGGCCAAAGCTGAGGTTAAGAAGATGGCTGCAGTTAGCCTGACATCTGACATGTGGACATCCATCAACATGGATGCATACCTGGCAGTAACTTGCCACTTTGTGGACAACAACACCTGTCTCAAATCAGTGTTGTTAGGAATAGTAAAATTCCCTCAGGCACACACTGCTGAAAATTTTGCTTGTGTTAAAGCCTCCCTCATGGAGGAATGGAGGATAACTGATAATATAACATGCCTGGTTAACGATGGTGCCGCTAATAAGATAGCCTGTGGTAAGGAATTGAGGCTTCGTCACACAATCTGCATTGCACACACTCTTAACCTGATAGTCAAAAAGGCTCTTGACCAGACCCCTGCGCTCTCTGACATTCAGGCCAAGGCAAGGAGGCTGGTGGGATACTTTAGAAGCAGCACCACTGCTATGGTGTGTTCCTTAATTTTTTTATTCTGTTTGTGTTACTACTGCTTTGACAAATACATTAATTGCTATTTTTTTAATGAAGGAAAAGCTTATACAGCTGCAACAGCAGATGGGAAGGCCTACACTGAAGCTCCTTCAGGAGGTAGACACCTGCTGGAACAACACCTTTTAAATGCTACACTGTCTGGTGAAGCTCAAAGAGCCAGTGGGGGCAGCTTTAGCCAGTCTTGCCACCGAGATACCTCCACTCAGCTCTGATGAATTTATCTCTGTGAGTGCATGCCTTGCATTTATTTCTGGCTTTAATGATGCCACCGTGGAGCTGTCAGAAGAAAAAAAAGTTTCTGGCTCTAAGGTACTGCCACTGCTTAAAATGCTAGAAGTATTGCTGCAGGAAGAGATGGCAAAATTGGCATGTCCAGTGGCAAGACAAATGGGAGAGCATCTTCAAAGACAGTTAAGGGAGAAGCTTTACACATTGCAATCTATGAGCATCATGTCACGCAACAATGCTAGACAATAGGATATTTTAGTCCTATAAAAGCCAATGAGGCCATAAAAAGGCTTACATCAGAGTGTGCTGCTATAATTGGCTCTGCAGCTCAACCATCTGCATCACAGCCTTCGACATCACAACAGCCATCAACATCACAGGGGGCTGGACTTGTAACCCCAGGTAATATTTTTGGTGATTTTTGAGGTCATTTTGGATTATCTACTACACTCACTAACAAGGTCTTTGTTTTCCTCTCAGGTAACACACTGTGGCGTCGTTTGGATGACAGTGTGATGGAGTCAAGGGGAAGACACAACATTACAGCAGATGCAACTGTGGAAGCCCATTGGTTCTTGCCGAACCAAATATTGGGCGATTGGAGGATACACTTCAGTACTGGGAGAGACAGAAAGTTATATTTCCACATCTGTATAGGCTTGCTGTCATGTATTTATGTACCCCAGCTTCATCTGTGCCTTGTGAAAGGGTGTTTTCAAAGGGAGGAGAAGTTGTGTCAAAAAAAAGAAATCGGCTTAGCCCTAAAACATTTGAAAAAATAATATTCTTGAATAAAAACTCCTAAAGTATATCCTCTTCATTATTTTTCTTGTTTCCAAAAATCACAGTCCAAGATACACAGGCATATCCACTGCCCTCTGCCCAGTTAAACCCAGACACTTATAAAATTATAATTTTGCCCCGTCTGCCTATGATCAAACAATTGATTTACAGTCGTGGCCAAAAGTTTTGAGAATTACATAAATATTGGAAATTGGAAAAGTTGCTGCTTAAGTTTTTATAATAGCAATTTGCTTATACTCCAGAATGCTATGAAGAGTGATCAGATGAATTGCATAGTCCTTCTTTGCCATGAAAATTAACTTAATCCCAAAAAAACCTTTCCACTGCATTTCATTGCTGTCATTAAAGGACCTGCTGAGATCATTTCAGTAATCGTCTTGTTAACTCAGGTGAGAATGTTGACGAGCACAAGGCTGGAGATCATCATGTCAGGCTGATTGGGTTAGAATGGCAGACTTGACATGTTAAAAGGAGGGTGATGCTTGAAATCATTGTTCTTCCATTGTTAACCATGGTGACCTGCAAAGAAATGCGTGCAGCCATCATTGCGTTGCATAAAAGTGGCTTCACAGGCAAGGATATTGTGGCTACTAAGATTGCACCTAAATTAACAGTTTATAGGATCATCAGCAACTTCAAGGAAAGAGGTTCAATTCTTGTAAAGAAGGCTTCAGGGCGTCCAAGAAAGTCCAGCAAGTGCCAGGATCGTCTCCTAAAGAGGATTCAGCTGCGGGATCGGAGTGCCACCAGTGCAGAGCTTGCTCAGGAATGACAGCAGGCAGGTTTGAGCGCATCTGCACGCACAGTGAGGTGAAGACTTTTAGAAGATGGCCTGGTGTCAAGAAGGGCAGCAAAGAAGCCACTTCTCTCCAAAAAAAACATCAGGGACAGATTGATCTTCTGCAGAAAGTATTGTGAATGGACTGCTGAGGACTGGGGCAAAGTCATATTCTCCGATGAAGCCCCTTTCCAATTGTTTAGGGCATCCGGAAAAAGGCTTGTCAGGAGAAGAAAAGGTGAGCGCTACCATCAGTCCTGTGTCATGCCAACAGTAAAGCATCCTGAGACCATTCATGTGTGGGGTTGCTTCTCATCTAAGGGAGTGGGCTCACTCACAATTCTGCCCAAAAACACAGCCATGAATATAGAATGGTACCAAAACACCCTCCAATGCAACTTCTTCCAACAATCCAGCAACAGTTTGGTGAAGAACAATGCATTTTCCAGCATGATGGAGCACCGTGCCATAAGGCAAAAGTGATAACTATGTGGCTTGGGGACCAGAACGTTGAAATTTTGGGTCCATGGCCTGGAATCTCCCCAGATCTTAATCCCATTGAGAACTTGTGGTCAATCCTCAAGAGGCGGGTGGACAAACAAAAACCCACTATTTCTGACAAACTCCAAAAAGTGATTATGAAAGAATGGGTTGCTATCAGTCAGGATTTGGCCCAGAAATTGATTGAGAGCATGCCCAGTCGAATTGCAGAGGTCCTGAAAAAGAACGGCCAACACTGCAAATACTGACACTTTGCATAAATGTCATGTAATTGTCGATAAAAGCCTTTGAAACGTATGAAGTACTTGTAATTATATTTCAGTACATCACAGAAACAACTGAAACAAAGATCTAAAAGCAGTTTAGCAGCAAACTTTGTGAAAACTAATAGTTATGTAATTCTCAAAACTTTTGGCCATGACTGTACATACATTTGATAATCCCATAAATTTCAAGCTAATACATTTATGACAACTTTTAATACAATCATTATATACCACAAGAAAATACACATTATTTTGGGAATTGCACCACTGAAAGCCGGCGTATATGTTATTGACCGCTGTAGAACTCTGGTCAGAGAGTCGGAGTCATCAGATAGAGTTTCGTTGTTTATTGCACAAGAGTGACCATATATACACACAGTAGTGCACTTGAGGTAGTTTTCTGAAATAAATAAAATAACAGAAATAAATACTCATTGTATTAATATGATCAACAACTTAACAGATTAAAAACTTAATGATAAACGAATTTACATAATGCACAAATATATAAAGATGCCCAAGAAATGTATCGGCATGATTCAGTAATAATAACAAACTGTATAGTGCAATGAAGAACTCACAAATTATGAATTGCATATGGAAATGAAACTGTACCATTAATACAGGCAGTAACAATGATGAACAAACAATGATACCATCATACTGAGAAATGTTACTCTTTGAAGGAAAAAGTTTTGTAAACGTTAATAATACTAGCCGTGATGCTAGCGGGCCAAATCCGCTCGTTAAACAGGATCAAATTACACTCAGAAAGATCGCAAAGCACAAAGGACAGGACACTTCAAGGAAGATACAGCCACTCTTCCCATGCAAAAAAAGACTGAAAAATTATCAGTTTCCAACACAAATTCAGAAGGGTTTAAAAGAAGAGACAACCCCAAAAAACAGAAAACATTGATGCAGGACTGGGTGCCCAACACCTTGTTTGAAATTGAGATCAAATGAAGGGCTGATTTTTTTTTTGTGTGGTCCAATGTTTAGTTGTTAACTGGATGTTAATTTCAAAACAATACTGTTTTCTGAAGACTCTGCAAAGCCATTTTCAATGTGATGTATTTTGTGTGCCGAAAAAGTAATTGCCATTATAAATTTGATATTTTTGATCTATCATTAATTATTACTGTTACTGTCAGGCTTTGTGTGTATATAAAGGACGATAACGACGAAGATAAGATAAACATAGATTTAATTCAAAGTCCACGGGAATACAGGCAGGCAGATGAATACAGGTAGATGGACCAACTGCGGAGGGAGGGAGGGGGCTCGAGTTGGAGGACGAGGAGACGAAGGGCGGACAGGACAACAGGCAGACAACGTGGCAGACGATAGGAGGAATCAGGGAGGAGTAGATGGTGGGAGGAGCCAGGGAGGAGACAGACGGGACTTGGAACAGGAGGAGGATGGTTGAACCCAGGCCACAGTCACGCCCACCTGGTCCTCCTGGTCCTCGTTCTCCACCGCAGGCTCCCTCACGAGCGCTGTAGCCGGCTCACGCACTTGGTCAAACTCACTCTGTAGTTCTGGCTCCGTGGCAAACCTCGGCTCTGTCGCTCCATTTGGCGATGACTCGTGCGGGCGTTCCGTGCTGCGAGATGGTGGTTGGTCTCGCTCTGGGTCCGGAGTGGGGCTGGCGAGATCTTCTCCCAGGCAGACGGTAAATGACGAGTTGCAGCTCGCCAGCACCCACTCCACAAAGGCAGCAAAATCCACACGCGGACCCTCTCCGGACAACTGCGCTCTGTATGTGGCATTCAAGCTCACTTGATAGAACGTGCAGAGGCAGTCGTCCGGGTAGTGTGTTAAATAGGCAATGTCCAAAAAGGTCTGCGTGTGGTCCTCCAATGCTTGTTCCTCCTGATCCAACAGCAGGAGACGAACACCGGGGAGATCCATGATGGCAGGGGAAAACACAATAAACAAAAACGAAACTAACAAAACGGGAAAACAAAACGGAGAACACGCTGCTAACAATCATACTTTGTGGTTCGGTTCTTCTGTCAGGCTTTGTGTGTATATAAAGGACGATAACGACAAAGATAAGATAAACATAGATTTAATTCAAAGTCCATGGGAGGGAAGGAGGGAAGGAGGGAGGGAAGGAGGGAAGGAGGGAGGGAGGGAAGGAGGGAAGGAGGGAAGGAGGGAGGGAGGGAGGGAGGGAACGAGGGAACGAGGGAGGGAGGGAGGGAGGGAGGGAGGGAGGGAGGGCGGACAGGCAGGCAGCATTAACGAGAACCAACCGAGACTGAACAAACACAAGGAGAATATATATAGGGGAGATAATGAGGGATAACCTAATCAGGGTGAACAGAAACAGGTGCGGGTAATTAACTAAACAGGCAAACACTGAGGGCAAATGAACAGAATGACATCACTAGACAGGACTAAACTAAACACAACAGTCCATGGGTGTGACAGTTACAGTACCATTGCAATGTGGCTAGATGACATGTGGTATGTTTGTGATGAATCATACTTCATTTATCCAATAAAACATTTTTAATTATTTATTTTAAGAACCTTACTTTACATATAAGCTTATAAATGTAACAAAAATATAAGGGTATTAAAAAGCCCCTAATGATCCACTTAGTTCTCAAGTAATTGGGAAAGTTTTCAAAAGACTGGATCTGTATAAATAAAATGTCAAACATAAAAGGTTACTGTAAGATTTAATAACAAACATTTGGTGCTGGCCGTAATACAATGTATGAAATTTGTTCAGTTTTTCATTTTAGACTGTCTATGATGAAACTTAGCACTCCATCCACTGCCTGTGGACCAAACGTGTGGGTTAACAAACTGAAGGCTGATGTAGAATCCAGGCTTGATTGCAAGTTGGCCACTTGCCAGTGTTGTCCTTTAATGATAAAAATATGAAAGTTAATAAAAAATAAAACCAAATATCCAAAATCAGCAACGTACATACAGTACCTCCGCATTAAGAAAATGTAATTTACCTGGTCACTTATGTCTTTACGTACCAACTTTGGACTGACATTTTGACACAGGCTTTTGGTTAGACCAGTGGCTAGGTCCTCCCCCTCTGTTAATGCACTAAATATGCTAGTCTTAACTTTCTTGGGAAGATTCAAGACCATTTCAGGCAGATTTTTTTTGCGCCCCTTAAGGTCTTAAAATGAACAGTAGGGGATTAGAATTAAAAAAAAAAAAAAGCGAGATGAAAACAAATATAAAACACAACTTATATTTTGTGGGGGATTTTTGTGGGGTTTCACTGCAATTTGCACAACTTACTTTTAGCCTACACATTTTTATAAAGGATATATATACCCTCAACAATGATATATATATATAATTATATATATAATAACTAGCTTAAAACTACATATATATATATATATATATATATATATATATATATATATATATACATACATACATACATACATACACAGTGGGTACAGAAAGTATTCAGACCCCCTTAAATTTTTCACTCTTTGTTATATTGCAGCCATTTGCTAAAATAATTCAAGTTCATTTTTTTTCACACCTGGATTTGGGGATCCTCTGCCATTCCTCCTTGCAGATCCTCTCCAGTTCTGTCAGGTTGGATGGTAAATGTTGGTGGACAGCCATTTTAGGTCTCTCCAGAGATGCTCAATTGGATTGAAGTCAGGGCTCTGGCTGGGCCATTGAAGAACAGGTACGGAGTTGTTGTGAAGCCACTCCATTATTTTTGCTGTGTGATTAGGGTCATTGTCTTGTTGGAAGGTAAACCTTCTGCCCATTCTGCGGTCCTGAGAACTCTGGAGAAGGTTTTCGACAAGGATATCCCTGTACTTGGCCGCATTCATCTTTTACCCTCGATTGCAACCAGTCGTCCTGTCCCTGCAGCTGAAAAACACCCCCACAGCATGATGGGGGTGCTTCACATCACCATGCTTCACTGTTGGGACTGTGTTGGACAGGTGATGAGCAGTGCCTGGTTTTCTCCACACATACCGCTTAGAATTAAGGCCAAAAAGTTCTATCTTGGTCTCAATCAGACCAGAGAATCTTATTTCTCACCATCTTGGAGTCCTTCAGGTGTTTTTTAGCAAACTCCATGCGGTCTTTCATGTGTCTTGCACTGAGGAGAGGCTTCCGTCGGGCCACTCTGCCATAAAGCCCCGACTGGTGGAGGGCTGGAGTGATGGTTGACTTTCTATAACTTTCTCCAATCTCCCGACTGCATCTCTGGAGCTCAGCCACAGTGATCTTTGGGTTCTTCTTTACCTCTCTCACCAAGGCCCTTCTCCCCCGATAGCTCATGTTGGCCGGACGGACAGCTCTAGGAAGGGTTCTGGTCATCCCAAACGTCTTCCATTTAAGGATTATGGAGGCCACTGTGCTCTTAGGAACCTTAAGTGCAGCATACATTTTTTTGTAAACTTGGCCAGATCTGTGCCTTCCCACAATTCTGTCTCTGAGCTCTTCAGGCAGTTCCTTTGACCTCATGATTCTCATTTGCTCTGACATGCACTGTGAGCTGTAAGGTCTTATATAGACAGGTGTGTGGCTTTCCTAATCAAGTCCAATCAGTATAATCAAACACAGCGGACTCAAATGAAGGTGTAGAACCATCTCAAGGATGATCAGAAGAAATGGACAGCACCTGAGTTAAATATATGAGTGTCACAGCAAAGGGTCTGAATACTTAGGACCATGTGATATTTTATTTTTTATTTTTTAATAAATCTGCAAAAATGTCAACAATTCTGTCAATATGGGGTGCTGTGTGTACATTAATGAAGAAAAAAATGAACTTAAATGATTTAAGCAAATGGCTGCAATATAACAAAGAGTGAAAGATTCAAGGGGGTCTGAATACTTTCCGTACCCACTGTGTATAATATATATATATATATATATATATATATATATATATATATATATATATTATACAGATACAGTTGCCATACAGATATGGCATTAACAGATATTTTAAGCTCTATTGGAGTTAGACAACACGTGTCAGGACCAACTCATTGTCGTAATCATACTCTAGATCTAATATTGTCACATGGAATCGATATTGATGCCGTTGAAATTCTGCAGCAGAGCGATGACGTCTCAGATCATTATCTAGTCTCATGCGTGCTACATTTAACCAAGGCTGGAAAACCGCCTGTCTGCCATAAATATGTTAGAACCATCACTTCTACCACTAAAAATTGCTTTATAAATAATCTTCCTGATCAATTTCATCAACTTAGCAAACCAGACAGCTTAGAAGAACTCGATGTTGCAACAGAAACTATTGACGCTCTCTTTTCGAACACTCTAGACTCTGTCGCTCCTTTGCGCTTAAAAAAGATTAAGGATATTAGTCCAATGCCATGGTATAACGAGCACACTCGGGCCCTTAAGAGAGCAGCAAGAAAAATGGAGCGCAGCTGGAAGAATTCAAAACTAGAAGTTTTTCGGATTTCATGGAGGGAGAAAATGATGGAGTACAGAAAGGCCGTAAAAACCGCTAGATCTACTTATTTTTCAAATCTTTTAGAAGAAAATAAACACAACCCTAAGTATTTATTTAATACAGTGGCTAAATTAACGAGAAATACAGCCTCAACTTCTGATGTTTCCAAACAGCACAGCAGTAATGACTTTATGAACTTCTTTACTTGCAAGATTGACAACATTAGAGAGAAAATTATAGCCATGCAACTGTCTACTACAGTATCACATCAGACAGTGGATTTTAGTATCCCTGAGGAAAAATTCATTCATTCGCTGCTATAGGAATATATATATATATATATATTCTAATTTTCTGAGATACTGAATTTAGGATTTTCCTTAGTTGTCATTTATAATCATCAAAATTAAAAGAAATAAATATTTTAAATATATCCGTTTGTGTGTGTAATGAATGAATATAATATACAAGTTTCACTTTTTGAATGGAATTAGTGAAAAATCAACTTTTTGATGATATTCTAATTATATGACCAGCACCTGTATATATTAGATAATATATTATTTTACGTAACCTTGCAAAAGTAGTGGCTTTTGACCCTCTGCGATCCAGACAGAATCTTAGTCATTGATTGTGTACAAATATTGTACACATCCTTGAATTTCAGAGAGAGAGAGAGAGAGAGAGAGAGAGAGAGAGAGAGAGAGAGAGAGAGAGAGAAAGAGACTTGACTTAACACACTTTATTAAAACATTCTAAAAATATACAATTATACCTCACACATCACAAAATATTCAAGAAAAAATAAATACATAAAAATTAACATATTTTATATATATATATATATATATATATATATATATATATATATATATATATATATATATATATACACACACATACATACAATAACAGTAATAATTAACTAAAGATTACCAATTAAACATTATTTCTCCATCCTCACTAAATGACAGTAACGCTCCATTTGCACACCATTTAAGCTCAAACTCAAGCAAGTTAATTGTCATTTGAAAAAATCTAAACTCCACTCTTATTCTGGATTCCACCAAAGCATAAAAAGTAGAGAAACATTTATATTTCTCCCTTCTGCAGCCAATCTACAAGACTTCCAAATGGCTAATTTGGCTTGTCCAATTCTAAAATTCACTCTAGCACACTACTGTCGTGCTCTTTTGAATACTTGCAACCATAAATGAACAGTGTCTTTGTAAAAACAAATCCCAAATTCCCAATTAATCTTTCTAGCAACGTAAACAATGAAACCAATCTAGAGCATTCAGTAAAAACATGAAAAACAGATTCTGGTGAAGAGCAAAAAATGCAAGATGGTAAAACATTAAAGTTAAATTTAGAGACATGAGAATTAGTGGGCAGCACACAATGCAATAACCTCCACTGTAGGTCTCCAGATCACTTAGGTAGAGGACCCTAATAAAAAAGCCTCCAAGAAGGTGAGAGAGTAGCAGGAACTGTTAAAAATTCTCTCCATTTTGTATCACCTCTGTCCTTAATATGCTCAAAATAATCCATTTTAACGCTGAAATAGATCTCTTTTTCCGACCACCTGAAAATCAAGCTCTTGTAATCTATTAAATTTCAACAACTTTTTCAGGGCAAGGACCCCTTAGATGAGCGAGACACGGAGCAGGGACCCCTGACACGAAATGTGTCAAACATAGCCTCTGATATTAAATATGAAATCAATCATATTACGATAGTAATATTATGTTGAGACAATATAGATTAGAACTATGTTGTTGTACATTGTCTGTAGGCTATATTTTCATTGTTAAAAAGATTTATGCATCATACCAAACTGTTGCAATTAAAATTACAGTTTATTAAGTTCAGTGTTGTCTTGAACACATTTATTTTAATAGATCTGCAGTTTCATACATTTGAATTTTATTGTCAGGTAGACAATTATACGTTTCTCTGAACTGGTTGGCCACAGTTTTTGTTCGTCGGCCGACTAAGTTTTCTCTGTGTGTTCCGCACCGTCGGCTGAAGTTGGTCCTCGTCGGGTGTTTTTCGGCCGATTCGACATGTTGAATCGGCGTCGTGCCGTCAGTGAGAGAGAGAGAACTCTGATTGGCGGTTTAGATAGCAAACGAGTCAGTTCACGAGAATATAAGCAAAAGTTATGAAAGCAAGCAAATAAGTCATGACGGCACAGACGGAAGCTTGTTCTAATTTTATGTCATCTTACCCGAGCACTCGAATCCACGAATATTTTCATAATAACATGAGCGGAGTGGAATAATAATTTGGATCAGCATGACTGATATTCAAAACGGTAGGCAAGCGCTGCTTTGTTTATGGTTTGTATACTTGCAGTCTAAGTTTCGCTTTCCCCTTTTGAATGACGAATATAGACAAATGTATCTGCTTAAATAGACAGTTATCGCCTTTATACGCAGGCGCAGAACGCGCGCGCTAGTTGACAGTCGGCTGAAGGTCTTTCGGTGTGGTCAGGCACATATTTTCCCCCGACGCAGCCGACATGAGCGACAACACCCTTGGCTTTCGTTGCCGCTAGTTCTTTGACGTCGGGTTGTTGTGTCCCGGCCTTTAAGTTTAAACAGAACTTCACATTTTAATTTTACTCTCAGGTGGACGATTATACATTTACCTGAACTTTAAGCTGAAGATATTACAAAGCGATCCATTCTGGCGAGCTAAATTGTATATAAATTATTAGCCAGTAGCATTTTCAGATTAAAGTGCTCATAGTCTGCGTTGACAGTATCATGAGATCACGTGACTGCACGTGGATGGAAGGATTTTATTAAAGATGTTAATGTAATTTGTAAAATCAAATATATTTTATTTAAATTTGACTCTGTGATGTTTTTACCCATGTTTTAATTTTTTTTTTTTGTGATCAAACATTAATTGACGGACCCCCTGCAATACTGCCGCGGACCCCCGGTTGAAGACCCATGGTCTAATCCATAATTCAATTATCGGGAAAGACTAAGGAGTAAAGATATGTCTTAAGTCTAGATTTAAAAACAGAAATAGGGAGCACTCATAATGTCAGGTGGCAGCTAATCCATAACTGTGGAGCAGCAACTGCAAAGGCTCTGTCACCTTTCGAAAGACATGACCGTGGGACATGTAAGAATTTTACTGGCAGATCTGAGGAACTTAGTTCAAATAAACAAGATCAGAGATATAGGATGGTGCTTGTCCATTAAGAGCTTTAAAAACAATCCGCAAAATTTTGAACTGAATTCTGAAAAAGACAGGAAGCCAGTGAAGAGAAGCTAAAATTAGAGTGATATGATCACATTTTTTTTGTACTAGTTAACAATCATTCTGCTGCATTCTGGACCATTTGCAAATGTGCCAATGAAGATTGAGGAAGGCCAAGGTATAACGAATTACAATAGTCCAGCCGTGATGTGATAAATGCATGAATAACTTAAAAATGTTCTGAAAGGAAAGTGTTGATTTAAGTCTGGAAATGATTCTGAATTGCTGCTGTTTTTAACAACTGGCTAATTTGTTTTTCAAAAGAAAGCTCAGAGTCAAAGATAACACATACATTTTTTGCATGTGACTTAACATATGGAGTGAGATTTTCTAAGTAATTTGCTATAGAGTTTCTGGTTTTGGAGGGTCCAAAAATAATCACCTCAGTTTTCTCATTGTTAAACTGGAGGAAACGATTTGCCATCCGGCATTTAATATCCTTAAGACAGTCCATGAGAGGCTGCAGAGACTCTCTAGTTTTCAATGGAAGAAACAACTGAGAACATATTGAAATAAGTGTTATATTTTCTAATTATGTTGCAGAGTGGAAGTCATTAAATCATTCATTCAAAAACACTGTTTAAATAATTAAATTAAATAGACTGCAGCAATTAATATTTTGTCCCCTAGTAAATAATATGTTATTTTTTTAGTTGTCTGTTCTTGATTTTATCCAGAATCGTGCAACTCTATCACAAATTAAAATAACTAATGGATGTTCATCTTCCCTGCTGTTGTAGCAATTTCTTAACATTTTATGTACCTACATGTTTCATCTGTTTTTATTGTTTGTCAACACACATTACATATTATGTATCTGCAATGCATCCACTAATCTTCCATCCATACTGACTAGTGCTGGCTATTTAACAATTCATGACCATTCATAATTATTTTGAGCAATAGAATTATATAATATATATATATATATATATATATATATATATATATATATATATATATATATATATAATATAAAATTCAATTATACAAGTGGCCTATATAAAATTACAAAATAAACATTTATAAATCAGTACTTTTTTACTCAAGTACATTAAAAATTAAGTACTTTTGTACTTTCAGTCAAGTAAAATTGAAAAGGAGCACTGAATACTTTCACTTGAGTAATATTTTATTTTACGTATCTGCAATTTTACAAATACTTGATTTGTGTACTTCATCCACCATTGATCATGCGGGCCTTACCTTGAATTGAGCAAAAGGCAAATTCGGTTGCAAAAGTTCTTTTGGACATACTATTACTGCACAAGGCCTACTTCCTGGAGACAGTCACATTCAGCCAATTCTAAAAGCACCAGCCCCCACAGACCCTGCCAAATTACATTTATTCTTAGGACTGACGTCCTGGTACTCACGTTTCATGCCAAACACTTTTCAGAGGTCAAGCCAATGGCCAGAACATTGTTTTTTCTGGCCAATGTTCTGAGTTGTGGGAGCTGTGGGCCTGCCCCCTCAGGGGATCCAGTATATAGATTCCAGTATCTCAACCGAGGTTGTAGAGACCATTCTCCAATCCAGAGCCCCCTCTACACAGTCATTTATCCAATAAAACTGTCAAACATTTATGAATTTCAGACGTCCAAACAATATACAATGACCGATCAGGAGTGAGGGAAACACAGGGATTAAATACAGGAGCTAAAGACTGGGACACAGGTGAATGACATAACTAATAATGACGAACAGCTGACAGGAACTAATGAAGATGGTGACGGGAACATAAACAAAGAGCACATGTGAAAATGAAACTAAACATTCTAGACAAAGAATACATGTAACATTACCACCCCCTCCCGGAAGGCGCGACCTCGCGCCAAAAAGAGTCCAAAAAGAGTCCAAACAGGGAGGGGGGGCGGGCACCCTTGAGGCCATGGGCAGGAGTAGGTCAGGTGGCCTCCAGGGTGGAGTCCAGGGTGCAACCAGGCATCCAGGGCAGAGTCCAGGGCGGAGCCTGAAACTCAGGTGTCCAGGGTGGAGTCCACAGCGACAGCCAGGGTGAAGCTGGGAGCCCAGGCATCCCTGGCAGAGTCCAGGGCGGCGTGGCCTTCTTGCCCAGGCTCAGTTAACTTCTAAACAAAAAGAGGAAACAAACACAACACAGAGTGATACAGAACAGAAATATTTATTTCAAGATGCAAAAAATGAAACTGTACACTTGATATAACACGAAAAATTAACCTCTGCAATATCATATAAAAATAAAAATAAACTAAAACAACAAAATGAAAAAAGCAGCAAAAGTAACAAAAAACAACAAAATAAGAAATAATTAGTCTTGTTTGATCCTTGTGTTCTTCCTATATAAGCCCTGTGCTTCTTCTGTTCCTTAGTCGGTCGTTGTATATTGTTTGGATGTCTTGTGTGGATGTTGATCTCCTCGTCATTTCGCCTATGGATTATTATTAAATGTATTTGCCTAATGCCCGTCTATGGTCTTCATTGGCTGCCCACGAACATCTTCTTTGACCCGCACTCAAATGCTGTAGCTGTTCGTGTTGTATAAAAATAGCATGAAAATGGCAATGAACAGGGGAGTGCCCTCTGGTGGCTCTCAAGGGCACTCCAGCACAGGACTGTAACAGTCTTACTGAAATACTTCTGTGGTTCACTATTGCCTACAATTGTGTCACTTAATGCAGATTGTCTGTCATTCTTATTAGTCTGAGTAATGATAAAGGATGGAGCAAGATTTGTTTTACAAACTTTACATCAGTCATTCATGTTAGTGGATGGTCAAATTCCAGGGGCCTAATTTATAACATTTTATGTATAAACCTTACTAAAAGTGAACGTACGACATAAATCTGAAAATGGTGTACGCAAAAAAAAAAAAAAAAAGAGATTCATAAAAACCATGTGTACACAAGAACCTGCTAATAAATAGCTATAAGCTATGTAGCTATAAAATAGATTTTTCAGATAAAGTTTTTAGAATAGAGTTGATTCATTAATTTCCACCGTCCAAATAGTATTTTAATTGTTTTAAACAATTCGAATGAAATCGAATTTATGCAACTTTTCTTTTAGGATGTTTAGGCTATTTTTTAGTGGATACAGATATGGGCCTACTTATATGAGTTTGCGTCAAGGTGCGCAAATTTTGAAAAAAACCTTGGGAGAAATCAGGCTTAGTCGGGGGGCCAGTTCTCCTCTGGCCAACAGTGAACACTTGCCTGATACTCAGGCAGAGTTACAGGTCATTAAACCGATTTGGAATCACAACAGTCAAAATATTTTATCCAGTTCCATCTAGTTTAAGATCTTTTTGATCACGCCGGTTAGGTTTTCCACCCTAAAGTGTTGTCTGATAGGTTTGGAACCAATCTATTCAGCTTGCCAAGTTTAATCCTGAAGAGACTTCCCAGACTGCCCTGAGTCCAGTGACACCTCGGAGTGATAGTTGCATTAGATCTCAATGGAGAGACAGAAACCTCTCAGACTTCATCAGAAAGATCTTAATCTGTGTTCCGAAAATGAATGAAGGTTTTACGGATGTGGAACAACACAAGGATGAGCTAACCCTTCAAGCAATGTAAATGAAGATATAAGATTAATAGTAAAATTTTTGTATCAAAGTAATGACTTGTAAATAATTGTATATTATTGATTATATTATTATTATTATATTAATTGTATAAATTGTTATAGAGACTACACACTATTTGCACTTGAGAACACTCACTAATTTCAGAAGCACCCACAGTGATTGTCAGGGATTTGTGTGTTTTGATTTTGTTTTTGGATTTGTCTTCTGTGATATCTGTTTGACCCAGTTTTCCCCATATGTTTCATTAGTTAATCCCATTCACCTGTGCCTTGTCAATCACCTAGTTAATCATCTCGTTTGCTCATTAGTTGCCTGCGTATGAAAGTCTTCCTCTTGTCTTTGTCCTGAATTGATGTTGATAGTAGAGGTTAAATTGCGCTATTGTTTCACTGTATGTTCCTGTCATGCTTTTTGGAGTACAGAGTATTGTATTTGAATGAGTCCTGTGCCCCTGAGTCCGCTCCAGTATTAGCTCCAGCCGCTGAGTCTGCGCTAGTGTCGGCAGTGTAACACCAATAATGCAAAAATATGAAATATGTAAACAAATTTCAATGTCAGGATTTATGCAATAATGAAAATTACGGTATTAAAGTAACTGAGGAGAACATTCTTTCCACATCTCCCATATATTTTATGCAATTTCTCTTCTATGTTATTATAGTTGACTCTCCTAATAGCAACGTGGTCACATGCCACCTCCAAATGTGGTTTGAGAGTTATCTCATCACAAAACACTGTGGATGCCATTCTGATCAATTATATAATAAAAACAGTGCCATATACTCTAATCATATTAGGTGTTAGATATCAGACTCTGATCAGTGTGTTACAGTGTCCATTTAGAAACTCTGCAATAATTAGATATTAAATGGTATCCATGGACTTAACCATGAGAAAAATCCTAAATAAAATACTATAAAAAATCTAAGAAGATTAAATATGTAGAAGATTAAACAGTGAATTCATATAAATCAAATGACTTACCTTAAGGAAATCAGGCTGCCACGTGTTCCCTATACAGAAGTTTATAATTAAAAAATGCTGCACCGAATCTCCTCATAATTGTTGTGACAGTTCTTTGTCTAAGCTGTACTTTTATTCAACAGGTTCCTCAACAAAACAGCACTGTTCAATATTACAGTTCCTTTGGCTTCGTTCTCGACAGAGAGGCACACCGACACAAATTCGCTGTAGTCTTTCTCTCCCCTTCCCCAGTTGCTCAGCGGCTTTTATCTTGTCTCCATGCCAATTACTGGAATGAGGAAAAATTAGTCATGTAGCACTTGAACTCCATACTCACCGCTCGTCTCTAGGCTCAGGTCTGTTGATCAATGTGTGCTCAAAATTATGAAAGTCTGTCAATCAATTTCTATTTTTTTGGAGCCATGGTGTGCCAACTTTATACTTTATAGTTCAATTATTAAAACATTGCATACTTACAATGTATGGTGCATTTTACAATGGTGCACATTTTGCATGTCTCCCTTGTCTGACACCCATTTCAAGACTCCACTAATGAGACAAGGAAAACATGCAGTGTTGGGGAGGCTCCAGGAATATGTTTGGGAACCCCTGCTCTAGCATGTATCCATCTTGTCCCCAGTGAACACTATCACTTGGGTTTAATATCTCTAGTGTTCATCTAACCTGCTGTGCAGCAGTAACCAGACAGGCTTCAAACAATAGCTTCATATTTCGCATTTTTCTCTAATATGATTGGTTCTCATGTGTTGTTGTCGGGTTACACGTCTCTGTACTGTAATAAATTTACAGCAGAAATTCACAGTTCTGAACCATTTGGGAAAGTGGGAAGCACTTTCGCAGTTGGCAAGAGTGAGTGACATCTTTTTCAGTGGAAGTTATCTGCATTTTAAGTGTGAAGTTGAAGCTCATTTACAGGTTGCAGACCACGGGTGAATCTAATATAGGTTTTTGAATATGAAGCCTTTTGGCAGTATGTTTTTTACGGGGGGGGGGGGGGGGGGTCGAACAGCTAGGTTCTTTAGCACGAATGACTTGCATATAGCGCACATCTTTCTCAGTGTAAATAATTATCTGCACAGTTTTTGTCTTAAAGCTCATTAACAGGTAGCAGACCGCGAGTGAATCTAAAATAAGTGTCTTAAATTTTAATCTTATTAATTTACTTATAATTTTTCACTTTTAGACTGTGGATGTAGCTAAATGGCATGCATGAGTGCTCTGAACAGCATCATAAAATGCCACAGGATACTGATACTGATGGTGTGGTGAAAGAGTGGATGAAGATCAGTTTTGAGATATCTTGCTTTATTTTATCTCAAATTGCATTCAAAATGTCTGATTCCATCCTCCAATCTTCAAATAATTGTTGATCACCTTCAGGAAATTCATGAAATGAGTCTTGAGACTTTTTAAATTGAGAGAAAAATTGAGTGCATTGGAGGTTTGCTGAAGCAGAGATAAATGCTATTTTGGAAATTTTGCAAAGTGAAAATCTCTTTCAGACTTGTAATTCACAAAAACTTAAAACTGATCAAAAAAGAGAGGCATTTTTCGAGACTACCTTCAACAAAATGCAACACATTAGAGATTTGTTTATACACATCAGGTAAGGAGCGTATGCTATTTCTATTTGTTAATTAGTGTAGTGCAGTTTAGTTGGCGATTCGTGGTGCATGGTTTTTATTTCTTTGTTAGTTTAGTACTTTAAATGATGTAAGTTAGTATGTTTTGTTTTGTTGATATTTTTGCTTGAGCCCTGCTCTTTGTCACTCCTGTATTCCATGTTTTGTTTTGGTTTATTATTTAAATATAATGCTGTAAATATTTATTTCTGCATTCAGCCTTTTTTTTCAACTATAAAAACCATAGAGTATTGTCTTCAAACTAATGAAAGACTAAAAAGCATTAATTCTAATCTTTCTCTGCCTGATTCATCTAAGCACACAAGTTATCAGTAACTGAACCCGTTTATAATTTTTATTTTATTTTAACACTGATGTTACATATCCTTTTTTCACACTCTAGACAATGTTAATAGGGAGACGTAACATTTTCGATTAAAAAACAATTGTTTCTCCATTATAGATTGACACAGTTACAGAACAAGATTGTAAACCTTACTTATTTGCTTACTTGCAGGTTCTAATTGATGATTATTTGCATCGATGGCAGGCCAATGTTGTTCCCTTGCCTTACGTGCTTTGTTGCTATTTCTCCCTTTAGCTATTGGTTTCTTCCTGTTTTCCTGCTCTCCACTGTCTGTTTTTAGGTGCTGTGATTGGTTGAGTGAAATGTCCATCATGATGAATGATCTTGAGAAACATGCCATCAGGAACTGGTTCAAGATAAAAGACGCTGTGGAGAATTGAAGGGGGGGGGCTTGGAGTGTGTTTGTTGTTTGTTCCTTCATTTGTTGATGCTGTTTCAGTGGTGGTTTGCTTGCTTGCTTGTGTGTTTGTATGTATTTTGTCTTGGAGATTGTCCTACCTGACCTATACTTCATCAACCCGGAGGGTAGAGAAAAGGAAAGCATGTCAGGTGTCTTACATCTTACAAATGCGCAAAAGTATCTCTGTTAAACACACCAGGGAAGGAGCGGGTGTAACCCTATGTAAGTTTTGTTCCCTTTCAAAAGGGAACTTTGAATTGCATCATAACGCTAGGCGAACCGCCTCCGTGGGAACCTGTGTCTAAAAATACATATCCAATCTTGGTAATGTCATATTGACCGGCGACAGCCCATGACATCATAACAATGCGACCCACGTGTATATAAGGGGCGCCCAGATAACATGTCATCCTCTTTTCGTCTTCAGGGAATGTTATGTGTGAAACGCTATCGTGGCAATTATGAAATGTACAGACAAACTAAGTGTGTGGATCCGTGTCACTCACTATCTGACACCAGATTACCAGATTATCTGTCTGCGCGAAGAGCACGCACGGGAAGTTCTCGAGAGAGCTGCCTGTGGAAACTATGAACGTTCCATTCTCGTCTGGGCCTCTTCTCGAGGGAAGAGAGTTCAGCATCTGGGCCTGTCAGTTCAGGTCTTGCTCACGCGGCAGCAAAGTGGAGACTCAGATCATGGGGCGTTTAGATGGAGTTCGGTGTACAGTTGAGAGGGGTGTGACCACTCGCACGATTCAGCGGATCGCGAGAGGGAACTGCTGGAGAGGATGTGTTTTCTACATCTGCAAGTCCAGCGGTGAGTGTTCTTCTAACCGAGCAGGAGATGGCTAGAGAGGGTGAGTAAATAACTGATTTCTCTCAGCCACCCTGTACCTCGTATGCTGAGCTGTTGATTATGGAACGCACGGCAGGCGGATTACAGTTGCCATGGCAGCGCGTTAGGAGAGAGGCCACGTGCATTCAAAAGAATGACGATTGGTTTCTCTCTGGCTATAATCCTATAGCTCTAATGAGCCTTCCATGCCTTCCTAAACTTAATACTGAGGTTGAGGGGGCATGGAAGAACCCATATTCTGTATGCCCTTTCAGGCTTTAGGGTGGTATGTTGCATGGAGTTAGGTCGCCACCCTGTGGCCGCAGGATGAACTTTAGGTATAGGTAATATGTAAAGACTGAAGTATTTTCTCTTTAGAACACTGTTCCCTGTGTAAGGTTTGTGGAAGGAATATGGGTATGTGTCTATGCCAAAAGTAGCTGACTAATAATAAAATTTATTGTTTGGCACTTTCTTGCATAGATACAGCTCAGACTCTGCCATCTAAGTTCTAAAGTGGCATTTCCCTTAGATGGCAGGGCATACGTGGCAGCGGGTCAGGCTGTCTTGCACAGAGATTTAGACCAGCGGCATTCAAGATGTGCATGCTGCTGAGGTCCGAGTCCTCAACCAGACAGATTGGGCCTGGCCCGACCCAACCAGATGGCCAGAAGGCTAGTGTCGCCTCTCATGCACCCCTCCGTGGAGTGGACACAGAAGGCGAGACTCTAGGAAGAAGGATCTGAGTGAGGTGATCCTTCAAAAATGTGTTCAGCATCGTTGATGTATCATCTCACTCTGAGGGTGTTCAGAACTACCAGCTCTATTCTTCTTTAACCCCTGGCACTTCTGACATCAGGCCTGTGGCTGGGCTGATGATGAATATTATGATTATGGACTGCCTTTGGCTTTGATAGTGAGAGGACCCTTTTAGGCTTGTATGGGTGGAAGTAAATAAAATACTAATATATTTTCTTTGTAGACACTTGAGTCCAGAGACTCATTTAGTACGCTCCTTTGCAGCCCAGCATGGCCACAAGCTGATACCCATGTTCATCTGGTGTAGTAGGCCCAAGTGTTTTTACTGACTACACTGCTTGTCGGCGATGTGAATAGGTTCCAGGTTTAGGCGCTGTTTAATAGTCTATAGTTCTAGACTTGTTAAAAGGTAGTAGGCCTTAGTAGGCCTCCCTTCAGAGTGTGTCTCCACCATTTTGGGCTCCTAGCAGCCAGCACATGCACTATCAGGTTGCTGGCCTTAGCAGGCCGCCCTGTGAACAGTCGCCAGTAAATGGGTTTCTGGTCGCTATTTTAATTGCTTTCAGATAGTAGGCTTTAGCAGGCCTCCCTGTGAGCGAGTCCCCAGTCCTATTATAGTATGTAACAGCTAGCAGAAGTTTGCTGTCAGATAGTAAGCCTTTACCGGCCTCCCTGTGAGCAAAACCCCTATGGTTTGGGGTTCTTAGCAGCTAGCAATGACTTGCTTTTGAGATAAATAGGCCTTAGGATGCCTCTGTGTGAGCGAGTCCCCTATAGTGCGGGTACTTTTTAGATTTTATAGGGTTTCTGGTAGAAGTGCATGGGGTTGCTTCAGATCAGAAGCCTTAACAGGCCTCTCTGGGGGCATATCCCCAGCAACGTGGGTATCTGGCAGCCAGCAATTGCTTGTTTTCAGTTTGTTGGCCTTAGCAGGCTACTCTGGGAATTAGCAGGCCTCCCTGTGGGCGAACCCAAGGTTGCAGGCATTGGAGAGCTAATTAGTCTTGCTATCAGGTGGCTGACCTTAACAGGCCGCCCTGTGTTTTTACCAGGCCCCCCTGAGAGCCAGTCCCTAATAAGTGGGTTCATGGCAGCTAGCAATGACTACATTTACGCTAGTAAATGTTTGCCATTGAGATGTTTGGCCTTAGTAGGCCCCTCTAAAGGTGAATTCCCCACAGTATGGTTACTTCTCTGCCAGTCAAGACTCGCTACCAGGTAGTTGGCCACTGTAGGCCTCCCTAATCCGAGTCCCCAGCAGTTGGGTATCGGTCAGCAAGGTCTTACCAGGTGGTTGGCCTTTCTGGCCTCCCTGAGGCTGCACGCTACTAGTATTGCAGTCTGGGCTAACCTGGTTCACTTTCATATTCTAGCCTATAGCCTGGTCGACCTAATACCTCCTAATACCTACACGAGGGTTCACTTTTAGAGTGCACGGCCTCCTGGGTGCCTTGAAACATAGGTGCTTTGTAGATCCTAGGATCGAGCAGAGTATCTCCCCTCGCTTGCAAGGGTTGATAGCACTTTTCTGAGTTCTGCTCTTCAAGATGCCCATCTCTAGGATCTGGTCTGAGCTGGTCTATTGCCCTTTCTGCAGTCCCTCTTTCTGGATGCCTCTTTGTGAGACTTCTGTGTCCAGAGACTCTGTTTCTGAGGAAACAGACAGGTTGTTGGCAGACTAGGTGACAAGTACAGCTAGAAGCCGGGTCAGCCTCCCTGGTGGCATTCAGGGTTAACTTTGTTCCCCTGAGAAGTGACTGGCTGGGCTATCTTCAGGCCCCCTAGCCACGCTCCATTAAAGGGACCACTTCAGTTGAAGTTGTTGGTTCCAGGCCTTGGTGCAGCCTTCATATGTAAGATATGGAGGCCGCTTTGAGGCTTAGAGCTGAGTTTTTGACCGCTGGGAGCGCTGTCACTGACAGCCCAGTTGGACCCGTAGGGTGAGTGCGTCTAGCGTTTCATTTGAATTTGCCTGATTCTGAGAGTAGTCACTGCCATACGTTGGCATGCACTCCCCTCAGCATGGCGGCATGGATATATCGTTCCCCTAGCGTTATGATGCAACTCGAAGTTCCCTTTCGAAAGGGAGCATTTCCCGAAAGCATCGTTGGTGAACTATGGTCGTAAGTCCCATTTAACTCTATTCTAACGGAACTTGCGACCATAGTTTTCCATAAATTTGGGGTTAAATTAAGTTCTTATATTTTCAAACCTTCTAATGTGACCCACAGTTTTATTCTCAATGATATTATTTTTTCATTAAGAAAACTCAAAATCTCTTGAATATGTTAATTTATTTTATATGGATTTTATGTACAGATCCCTCACAGGGGGAAAAATAGAAATGCAAAATTAACAATTAAATTTTTCCCACAGGAAATCACACAAAATTATGGCAGATAATTAAACATGTATTTATTCTTCCCAGAATTTTACCCAGCTGGAATTTTCAGTAGTCAGATGGCACGTAGTTGGAGCTCTTTTGAAAATCCAAGGAAAATGAGATTCAATTGCATAAATAATCACTCCGCGAGGAGAAGATAAACAGCATCCGTGATGTATTACACAACAACGTTGAATGGATCGCGATGAACTCCTCCTTCCTCGAACTGGTTAGATGCATTTGCCAAATTCCACACAGGACTCCTGATCTTGACTCGACAAACTCCGTCTCTTAAATACAGTAAGCACACACTTCACATGAACTCCCAACTATACACACACCATTGGGATATTTTTCCCCTGAATTAATAAAATAAACACGTGTATATTCTTCTGGATTACAAACGATAACACGACTTGGAAACACACTGAACTTAGAAAAATAAAATGAACATGAGAATATTCTTCCGGGTGATTTATAAATCAGAATCTAATAAATCAAATAAATGTATCGATTTTTAAAAAACGATTCTCTTACATGCAAATCCTCGTGCTAGCTCTCTTGCATAGATCTGACGAACGCGGCCTCTCGCCGAATTATCTCGAAGTGATGCGTGGCACGGTTTCACAAAACAACCACGACAAACTTTCTCTAAGGAGTCAGAGAGGGGAGAGGGGGACAGTGTTTATTCAGCAGTCTGACTGCCTGGGGATAAAAGCTGTTGGCCATTCTGGTGGTTCTGGCACGGAGGGACCTGTACCTCCTACCAGAGGGCAATAGGTGAAACAGGCTGTGTCCTAGGTGGAACTGGTCTCTTCCGATGCTGTGTAACCTACGCAGGCTGCGGGAAGTGTACACAGTAGAAATCTCTGGGAGGACAGTCCCGATGATTTTACCGGCCATTTTCACCATTCTCTGAATCCTCTGCTTTTCAGCTATAGTACAGCTAGAAAACCATGCTAATAGTCCATAAGTCAGCACACTTTAAATTGCAAAGTTTTTTCTCCAATAGCAAAAGAATAACTCTGCAATAGTGTTTTCAGAGGTCAATTTAAAAATAATGAGAGACTGATAACGGCAGAGAATGAAGCCTATTTTTCTGTCACTCCAACTGCCGTTGTATTAGAAATACCCTAACAGCAGTGTTAACTAGTTTTTTGTAATTTGAAGCAAAGGTAAAATAAGTTTAAATGTGCTTACATGAGTGTTGAGAAAAGCACCATCCGGTAGTGATGGCGAGATGAAGCCTCATGAAGCATTGAACCTTCTCAGCCACGTGGTTCACAAAAGGGTTCATTTGTCAGCCTCATTTGCTCACAAAACCATCTAGTGGCCAAAGAGTATAAAACAATCAGATACATTATAGATGTGTCTGATGTGGTGTGATACACTGTGTATATATAATGTGTTGTAAATTCTCTACTGTTTAAGTTAATGTTCGCTGTATGTGTGACGGTTTAAGTTATAACTTATATAAGTAACGTAGTCCAGTGTTTCCAGCATGTACAAGCTTAGCGTAACTGCTTATTCACTGTTATATTCACTGTTTCTCCAGAAGAGCAGTCAGATCGCGTGCTCTCACAAAGGTGCAGCGTTTATGTGCAAGAGAAAGTTTGTGACAAGTAAGTTTTAATCCAATGTATATTGTAGTTAATGCAGGTTTTTAAACACTATCACAACTGTAATAACTTCACAGTTAGGCAGCGCGTCAGTCTCATAATCTGAAGGTCGTGAGTTCAAGCCTCACACGGGGCAGGGTGTGTCCGTTCTGGTACGAAAGAGTGGTTTTCTTTGTTCCCTTTCATGTGACTGTCCATTTCTCCTTGGGCCAGAAGGCTCTTTAGCTCCTCTGAAGGGCAGACAGAATGGCCTTCTGACAAAATCTGTGTCATTTCAAGTAGTTTACCCGAATCTCATTAAATGAAATTGCATTCTCTTTTATGACATCCTCTGACATTGTTTGACATGCAATGCAAGTGAAATCTAGTGTTTTTGTAGGACTTGTGTTGTATAAATGCAGTAATCCTCTTCAAATGATCCAGAACGCTGCTGCACGTCTTGTCTTCAACGAGCCTAAGAGAGCCCACGTCACGCCCCTCTTCATCTCTTTGCACTGGCTACCCCTTGCTGCTCGCATCAAGTTCAAGGCGCTGATGCTTGCTTACAGATCCACCACAGGCTCTGCACCTCAAAAATCCATGACGTGCCATTCCAAGAAATGTCGAGGAATTCTTTGCCATGAAATTCAACTGCATCCCCAAACGTTCAGTCCATGACAACTTTATGACGCCCTCTGACATTGTTTGACTGCAACCTGAACCTGAACACAGCGCCTTAGACCGCTCGGCCATCCTGACACAACACCTGGTTTTCTGTGTTCCCTTTCGTGTGACTGTCCATTTCTCCTGGGGCCAGAAGGCTCTTCAGCTCCTCTGAAGGGCAGACAGCATGGGCAGACGTGCCATTCCAAGAAATGTCAAGCAATTCTTTGCCGTGAAATTCAACTGCATCCCCAAACGTTCAGTCCATGACAATTTTATGACGCCCTCTGACATTGTTTGACATGCAATGCAAGTGAAATCCAGCGTTTTTGCAGGACTTGTGTTGTATAAATGCAGTAATAGCATTCTTCTCATACCCGTGTAATGTGTGGCAGTGTTGTTGCAATGTTTTTGTTGAGGTTTAGTATAATCCTTTCATCCTGATGAAATTTCTTGTCAATGGTAACGTAACATGTTACTAGAAATGTCACGGATATCATCCCATATGCCTCAAATATCCATGACGTGTCATTCAAGGAATTCTTTGCCGTGAAATTCTACTGCATCCCCAAACGTTCAGTCCATGACATCACAGTAAAACTCCAAGAATTACAACCCATCACACTGCATCCCCCCAAAATATCCATGAACACCCTTTCATGAACAAGTTGTCATTCCGCTAAACATCACAACATGGTATTCCATGAAATTCCGTAGAATCCCATTCTATAAACAAAATGCCTGAAACGCCGCCACAAGAATTCCAAGAAAAAGTGAAAATTCAATAGAATCCCATACATGACACAAATGGGTGACTTTAAATATCACATGACCGATGGTCAGCGTTACCGTAGCGTCTCTTCGATTCCGACGTTACCTGAAAAGCCGTTCTTTGCCAACATGAATGTATTACATGGTCAAATTGCCAGAGGGTTAAAGACTCTTAAATAGACTCTTAAATTGTGACTCTTGAGCACACAGCCAAAGGTTGGTTTTGTCAGAAGTGGGATTCGAACCCACGCCTCCAGGGGAGACTGCGACCTGAACGCAGCGCCTTAGACCGCTCGGCCATCCTGACACAAGACCTGGTTGTGAGCACTATTTTTGGAGCTCCAGCGAATGGCAGATGTTTCTGAAAGCTACTGTGTCACCACCTACACTGGTCAAAAAACACACCTCGTTGGCACAGTTAGGCAGCGCGTCAGTCTCATAATCTGAAGGTCGTGAGTTCAAGCCTCACATGGGGCAGGGCGTGTCCGTTCTGGTACGAAAGAGTGCTTTTCTTTGTTCCCTTTCATATGACTGTCCATTTCTCCTGGGGCCAGAAGGCTCTTCAGCTCCTCTGAAGGGCAGACAGAATGGCCTTCTGACAAAATCTGTGTCATTTCAAGTAGTTTACCCGAATCTCATTAAATGAAATTGCATTCTCTTTTATGACGTCCTCTGACATTGTTTGACATGCAATGCAAGTGAAATCTAGTGTTTTTGTAGGACTTGTGTTGTATAAATGCAGTAATCCTCTTCAAATGATCCAGAACGCTGCTGCACGTCTTGTCTTCAACGAGCCTAAGAGAGCCCACGTCACGCCCCTCTTCATCTCTTTGCACTGGCTACCCCTTGCTGCTCGCATCAAGTTCGAGGCGCTGATCCTTGCTTACAGATCCACCACAGGCTCTGCACCTTCCTACCTCCACACACTGCTACAACGCTACGTCCCCACCAGAAGACTGCGATCACTAAAGGAACGAAGGCTTGTGGTACCGTCACAGATAGGCACAAAATCACTCTCCAGAACATTCTCGTTCACTGCTCCCTGCTGGTGGAATGATCTCCCTACTTTCATCAGGAACGCAGAATCCCTGGCAATATTCAAGAGACAGCTGAAAACTCATCTCTTCCGTGAACACTTAATCCCCTCATATATATATAAAAAAAAAAAAAAAACCCTATCCTTCCCTTTTCCCTTCCTACTCTAGGTTATGGTACTGAGCAATGTATGAAACTTGTATTGTGAGCACTTCCTGTGCCTATTTGCCAATTCATGAAGAATCGCTTGTTTGTATTCCTCACTTGTAAGTCGCTTTGGATAAAAGCGTCTGCTAAATGACTAAATGTAAATGTAAATGTAATAGTATTCCTCTCATATATCCGTGTAATGTGTAGCGGTGTTGTTGCAATGTTTTTGTTGAGGTTTAGTATAATCCTTTCATCCTGATGAAATTACTTGTCAATGGTTAACGTAACATGTTTCAAGAAATGCCACGGATCTTATTCCATGACATTCCATCCTGTATCCCTCAAAAATCCATGACATGCCATTCCAAGAAATGTCGAGGAATTCTTTGCCGTGAAATTCAACTGCATCCCCAAACGTTCAGTCCATGACAACTTTATGACGCCCTCTGACATTGTTTGACTGCAACCTGAACCTGAACACAGCGCCTTAGACCGCTCGGCCATCCTGACACAACACCTGGTTTTCTGTGTTCCCTTTCGTGTGACTGTCCATTTCTCCTGGGGCCAGAAGGCTCTTCAGCTCCTCTGAAGGGCAGACAGCATGGGCAGACGTGCCATTCCAAGAAACATCAAGCAATTCTTTGCCGTGAAATTCAACTGCATCCCCAAACGTTCAGTCCATGACAATTTTATGACGCCCTCTGACATTGTTTGACATGCAATGCAAGTGAAATCCAGCGTTTTTGCAGGACTTGTGTTGTATAAATGCAGTAATAGCATTCTTCTCATACCCGTGTAATGTGTGGCAGTGATGTTGCAATGTTTTTGTTGAGGTTTAGTATAATCCTTTCATCCTGATGAAATTTCTTGTCAATGGTAACGTAACATGTTACTAGAAATGCCACGGATATTATTCCATGACATTTCATCCCATATGCCTCAAATATCCATGACGTGTCATTCAAGGAATTCTTTGCCGTGAAATTCTACTGCATCCCCAAACGTTCAGTCCATGACATCACAGTAAAACTCCAAGAATTACAACCCATCACACTGCATCCCCCCCAAAATATCCATGAACACCCTTTCATGAACAAGTTGTCATTCCGCTAAACATCACAACATGGTATTCCATGAAATTCCGTAGAATCCCATTCTATAAACAAAATGCCCGAAACGCCGCCACAAGAATTCCAAGAAAAAGTGAAAATTCAATAGAATCCCATACATGACACAAATGGGTGACTTTAAATATCACATGACCGATGGTTAGCGTTACCGTAGCGTCTCTTCGATTCCGACGTTACCTGAAACGCTGTTCTTTGCCAACATGAATGTATTACATGGTCAAATTGCCAGAGGGTTAAAGACTCTAGCTTGAGCACACAGCCAAAGGTTGGTTTTGTCAGAAGTGGGATTCGAACCCACGCCTCCAGGGGAGACTGCGACCTGAACGCCAGCTGCCGAAGGATAGTCCGACATTATGGGGCACATGTTGAACAATGTTGAACTCCACAGCCAATCACGTTAAAGCGCTATAACATTTGCAGCCAATCAGAGAGCGCCATTCTTAACATTTTCTTGACATTTTCGACATTTGACCAATCAGAGTACAAGGATATGTCGAGTGCGCATTTACGCATTACACCGCTAGGTGCGTTCGGGACGCTAGCCAGATGTCAATCAAGTTTCCGAATTGAGCCGAAAGTGTACGAAGTGATGACATTATCCTCAGGGGGAGTGTCAGAGGTCAAAAAAGTTCATTAGACGAGCATCACTGCCACGGAGATCAGCATCATTTTTACGGAGAACAGCTAAGTATATTTTTACTAACAAAAAACATATCGCGCGATATTACGGACAGCAGGTAAGAACACATAATCTAATTACATATTTGAATATGTTGGGTTGTGTTGTGTTTTTTTAAGAAATCATTTTATTTTTTGTCCAAAACGGTTAAACCTAAGGCCAAAAAAAAAAAAATGTCTGGCAAAAAATCGCATAAAGCCATGTCGGACGCTGAATGGATTTCACGTCTAAAAAAGTTTGCCAGCACAGGAGTTTGGCCATCAAATGAAGGGAACAGGCCTGCTCCTCGACAGAAAAAGTGGCACGACATGTATCAAAAGGTGAGTGTGTGCTTTTGTTTTTTCTGCATGACAGAAACGACTTTAGTGTTGTAATTGAACATTAGATTTGTTTGTTTAATGTATTTGCATATCAGAACAACAACATATTTGAGTTCAATACAAACATGTACCTGATCCCATTCATTGACTAATGGTTTACACCAATATAAACCAGGTGTCATTATTATTTATAGATATTTATGTAGATATGTAGATAATGTTGCAGGTATTTGAGATATATGTCAACCTATAATAAAACCTACATTTAGTACATTTTATTTTGTACTGTGAGGTTCAGAGTGGGGGTGGGGATGTCGAGTGAATGGAGGTGTGAAATGTTGAATGAATGGAGGTGTGAAATGTTCCTCTCTTGTTCTTAAAATGGAGGACACATTTTGGACCTCTTTCTCTCATTTTACAATTTGTATCTCCCCTTCAAAGAACATGAATAAAAATAAATATGACACACATACTGGAAAGTACAGTAAATTAATTTGCCATTCCTGTTCAGTTAGAAATACATGTATTGTGTATTACATGTGTCATAATGTTTACAGATTGAAAAATGTCCAATGCACTCTCGCGGCCAGACGACCTTGCTCGGTGCGGTCCCAAAGTGTGTGTGTGGTTTTCATACTCAAAAGGTGTGTGAAGATGTTGCTAGTAATTTTTTTTTTTTTAAATAACTTACTGAACGAATGTTTCTTGTTCAAAAATTAATGTAGCCTATGTGTTTTTGTGGTTGTCTTACGCAGGTACAAGCATCTAAGGTTGTGGAACAAAAGTCTGCTGCTACTGGACCAGTACCGGAGGTCATGGAGCAGAGTCATCCTCAGCCTCGGCTCCAGCCTGAGACCCGGCCTACTGCATCGGTGACCTCTAAAGTTGTACCAAGTTTCTCAATGGTAATAACACTTTTTTTTTTGAAAGAATTGCAATTTTAATATAAGTTTTGAAGTATAAAAGTCAAAGTTGAAATTTAATGAAGTACAGGAAGTAAAAAGCTGAGATGTTGGCTGGTATGTTTTTATGGCTACCTGCCAATGGTCACACCTTGTACAAGGGCAGCTGTAGTCTGTTCAACGTCTCAGATGGGTTTAGTCACATGATCGAGTAAAATTATTCAAGAACAATGTAACGTAAATGTGCTTTCTCCTTCTTCTCTGAGCTCTGCACTTGGATTCTCCTCTTCCTTGATCTTTTTCAACTGGCTATCAAAGCTACAATTTCTCTCTTTCATTCTGTATCTCTCAGGTAACATTCGACTTATGCACAATTAATTATACACGTATTATTAATTCAGTCATCATGCATTTCAATTATTATTATTTGAGATTATTTCAAGTTTAACCTTAATTACTGTTAATAAAACGTTTATTCTTACAAACTAAATGTAAACTAGTTTGGATTTTTAAAATGAACCTTTTTAATTACAATATAGTCTCATTCTAGCAATGCCTTCCCACACATTTTTCCATTCAAACTGTGCTTTTTTCAGTGTGTATAGGTAGCAGAGATTAGTAATACACACGCAAAAAATGTACGAAAAAACGTACAGCAAGAAAGCAGTTCCTTAAGTTATACAATGAAATATAGGAACAATAGATATTTTCTCATTTACCAAAAATGTAGTATATTTTGCCATTGTGCTGTTACAATACATTTTGTCTTTTCGTTGAAATTGTTTTGCCCTATTTTAGTTTACCAAGCCAAGATTTGGTGGGTCCCACATTGTTGCAGCAAAGCCAAATCTAAGTGTGGCTAGGAGACCATCTCAGGTTGATGACCAACCCAGCGCAGCAGTGTCCAGTGCCCCAATACCAAGCACCACTGTCTCTGTAAGTGTACTGGCATAATCCACATTGCATTCTATGAAGAGACATTCCACTCCTGTGCAGTTTTTAGACACATTTTGTATTCCAGGAAGTCTTGCCATAATGAAGTAAGAGCACTACTATACAGTAATATATAATGTTTGAATTAAACAGATTTTATATACATTACTGTTCAAAAGTTGGTGGGGTCAGTATTTTATTAATTTTTTTAAAGAAATTGACACTTTTATTCAGCAATGATGCATTAAATACATTTGAAAACAGATTAAAATAAGCAGTGATTTTAAATTGCTATATTATTTCCCAGTATTACTGCTTTTGACTGTATTTTAATCTTCTTTCAAAAACCTAAAAAGTCTTACTGACCCCAGACTTTTGAACATTATTGTATAATTCAATCTAGGATGAGTTAAAATTATTGGACAGTTATGTTCGACTGTTTCTCTTGTTATATATATACAACATCTATTATATTTCACTGCATGATCGTACAGACACAAGACCCTGGAGTTCCAGCCTCTGTCCCCAGAACCACTGCAGATGTGACCAGTCCTGCAGAGTCTTGCAGTATTGTCTCGGTATGTCATTTCAAATTCTGTTGGTCTAAAAAGGTCATTAAATTTGCATATTAACTGCAACAACTCACTTGTCACGCAAAATAGCGCTAGCAGCTGACACAATTCTGAAAAATTTTGGAACAAATTTATCAATTTTATTCTATTTCCCTAACATTTTGAATATGATAACCAGTAGCTTCCTAAAATACTTTGAAGCTAAAAACAAAAACAAAGTAAAGTCATAATGTCAGTGCTTGGCTCAGGATCAACTTGATATTCAATTTAAAGAATTAAAAAAAAGATTATGGTTGTTAACATTCAGATGTTTAAAATATTTAAAAATAAAGAGATAAATGGGTCTCATTCACTAATAATTGCATGGATTATTTCATATTTGCAGTCACAGGAGAACTTCTCACGAAAAATTTCCACATAATTCACAACACATGCTTACGCACATGAATTTGTTCTTAACCTCGTTCTTGTTTTAGTGAATTTGGAGTATTTTAAATGAGCAGATGATCACTTTATATGATGAAATTTATTTAAGATTAATTAGTATTAATAATTTTATTATAAAATTTTATATATGGATTACAATTAATGTGACATACTACATAATTATAGTCTTGTTAGGATGAAATTTCATATTTCTTAATACGATTATAAGGCTGTACAGAGTAGGCTGTGTTTTTGTTTGTTTTTGTTTTTTTCGAGTGCTTTCAGTTGTTCCTATATTTTGTCGTAAGTTATAATGATTTTTAGCACAAAATTTTAGTACAATTTTAAGAAGAAATCACGATTTGTTCTTAAAACTGTTCCAACGCACATTTCACGCACAAATTTGTGCGTAAGCATGCTTGGTGAATGAGACCTATTGTTTGTAAAATGAGAGAAGAGAAGCTTTCCTGCTCTTGATGTTTTATATATATATATTACACTGGCTTGAAGTCATTTCATTTATTTTTGGATGACAGTAGTGGCTAATACAAAGTTATCAGTTTTATTGTAGCAATACTCACTGTTATACCAACAGTATTTAGGTGAAAACCATAGTTACCATAATAATTTTATGTGAGGGTAGTCTCGGATAAATAAAATGCTAATTAAACAAATGAGCTTGCTAGACTAATTGTTTTGTCTTTTTCCTACACAGACTGCTCCTTCGGGGGCATTATTGCAAGCTTCATCTGCAGTTCGACTTCATCGTTTGTGGTCGGAGACCTTGCCACCAGAGGATCACAGGTGGATTGCCAACAGGCTTTTTAAAACGGGGCCCAAGGGAAAACCAGAGCTTCGTGACAACCTACAGCTCTGGTATTACCCACCACAGCCAGCACTTACATACAATCAGGCTCCAGCTCCAGACAGATTTTTTTGTCATGCGCTTTTGCTGTGGATGCCATACAAGCTGTGGAGGGTCAAGGTTCTCTGTCCCAATCCCGCCTGCGGACAGCATCAGCTGACAGGAGGCGGTCTGCACAAAAGGGCACGGCAGGTTCTGGACATCGATAGGATGTACAACATGGTCACAGAAACCCTCATCTGTACCAAGTGTAGAACGTCGCATGTGTCCTGGAGTCAGACTGTCCTGCAGCAGCTGGATCTGGGCCATCGCTCTGAGTTTCGGGTCATCCTCACGCGGAAGTAAGTACACTTTCATTCCGCATCCAGTTGATAGCCCATCATCACCTATTTTTGCATATACTTTACATATCGAATATGTAAAATATATGAATGTGTGAATTTTGCTTTTCCTAAGGTATGCCTGTGATATGCGGGTCATTCGGCTCCTGCGTGAGCGTGGACTAGGCAACAGTCCCACGCGGGTCATCAAACAACTGCGTGAGAACCACAGCGAGGAGTGGCTGCAGCGTCTGGCCCGGTACACCACCCAGTGTGTGGACTTTCTCAACCGACCCGGGGTGTTGCCAATAAAATTCCAGGAACCCCCAGAGCCTACAGTGGTGCCAAGCTGCAAGTGGCTGCTGACAGTGTACAGCCAAGACATCCTGACAAGGCTGGATGAAATCCATGCAAGGATAACATCCACGTATGGTACAGTCTTAAAGATGGATTCCACTAAAAAGGTTAGCAGTGGATTTTTGTTAATTTATGTTGTTTGCTATTATATTATTATCAGAGCAAGAGTATCATACTCTACATGGTGTGATGTTTCATTACACTGCATGCTTCCTGTCATCTACTGCAGATCACTAAGAAGCTGGCTGGAACGGCGAGGAGAACGGGACTCTGGCTTACCTCTGTTGGCAACGAGTTTGGTCAGGTGCTCATAAGTGTGCTGACAGCCCAGGAAGGAGCAGGACTGGACAATATGATTGATGGTCTGGTGAAAAGGTACCAGCAGGCTAGTGTGGATCCACCTGCTGTTTTGTACGTGGACTGTGGCTGCTGCACTGAGGTGGGTGAGACCAAGCTGAAAACCAGGTTCAGAGGTTGGCCAGATCTCATGATACGCTTGGACATCTGGCATTTTATGCGCAGGATTGCCCTGGGGTGTACAACTGACGCCCATCAGCTGTATCCTATCTTTATGTCACGGATGTCAGCGTGCATTTTTGAGTGGGATGCGGCTGATGTTTCGATGCTTCGCAAAGCAAAGAGAGAGCTGCTGATGTCCCAGGGTTGGCCTGCGCTGACAGATGAAGATGTCAACAAGCATCTTACCAGAGAGGAGCTGGCTCTCCATTGCCGGAGGAGGACCCATGGAGAGGAGACTACCATCCTTCTCTTTGAGCGGCTGCTTATAGAGCTCCTGAGCAGCAAGGGCAATGACTCCCTGGGTGTTCCTCTTCTGGACCGAGAAAGGATGGAGCACATCTGGAGTGTCCAGAAGAAGCATGTCAAATGCATCCAAGACCCCCCTGGTGTTGTGCTCTATACAGAGACACGGAGCTTAACCAAGGGAGGTGTGCTTCTGAAGACGTACAGGTGTGCCAGAGGCTCCACTTCTCTCGAGTCCTTTCATTTACACCTGAACCGTTTCATCCCAGGTATGTCTTGGTCACACACACTCTGCATGTGCATGAGTAAAGAGAGAGCATTAAGTGTCTTTGTGTGTTTCTTTAACTCTCCCTAAACACTGTATATTTACAGGGACCAGTGCCAATAGTCTGAACTTTCAGATTTATCTGCTGGAGGGTCTACACAGATGGAACCAGGACCGGGAGGCTGCTTCCCTGTCATCGGAGCCATCAGCTTTGCGCAGCTACACAGGAGAACTTGTTCACTGTGTAAACAGCAATTATGAAAAGCTGTTTGGCAGGAAAGTGGTCCCCACGTTTTGTCCCCCTGCATGTTACACCGGTAAGAGAATTTGTTATTGTTAATGAACTTGCAATTTCTGTGTAATCTCTACTGTACCATATTTGATATGCAAATTTCTAAAGGCCTCTAAATTATCAACATGGTCAAAACTTCTGGAAACATGCCCTATGTCGTCTAATTTGATAGTCCATATTTTTTAGCAAGTAAAAGGGCTTTTATTATAATTTTACAAACGTCCACCTTCAGCTCATGCTTCACATGTCTTTTTGCATTGAAATCTTTGCTGTAAAATGATTTTTAGAGAGTAATTGTTAGAATAACTTTTATATTGTTAGTAAGATTTGATGAACTGGACTGAAGCAACTTAGGTTTACTTGATTAGAAAAATCAAGTTACATGTAAATATCAAATATGATAATCAGGCTTTTAAGGAACATTTTTTTGTACGTCTCTCAATCATCATTGTATTTAATTGTGTTTGTTGTTTTCATTTTAGGTGAGCTCATTGGAGTGCAGTATCTGTTCCAGCAGACTGGTCAGGCACTGCAGGACATGAATCCAGACTCTGAGCAGACTGCAGAGCTCATTGATGACCTCAGTGTGGAGGAGCGAGATGAAGATGAGGGCTTCTGTGACATCAGCGAGGATCACACAATTACAGATCCGGAAACTGTTCTGTCACCACCCTCCTCCACCCTGACACTGGGTTCTTCCACCATGGTCACCAGCAGTGCCACCTCTATCCTGGGCTCCTCATCCCCTTCACTGATCCCTGACCCCACACATGGCCTCAGACAGTCTCCATCACCTGGACCATCAGGGACTGCTGTCCCACCTGTTACCTCTGAAACATCTGTTTCACCTCTCCCCTCAGAGCCAGAGGACGCTGGTCAGGATGATGATGATGATGATAGAGAGATGGTAAATACCACTCATTTGTATCTCTTTCAAATGAACTAGAATAATTCAAACAGTGTTGAATTAACATCCAGTGCTTTAAATCCAGACTTTCCACATATTTTAAATTTAAAAGTACAGCTTAAAGTCATTAGTAAGCAGCAAATAAGCATCAAGTCAAGTCAGCTTTATTTCTATAGTGATTTGTACTAATCAGACGTGTCAAAGCAGCTTTACGGTGATAAAAAGAAAAATAACAGAATTAATTATGGAATTATGCTTCAAACAGATGTGATGTAATTATTTTATTATGTGTTTATGTTTTTAAACAGGCTGTTGACTACCAAAATTTGCCAGGATTCCAACATGTGGACAGGCTGGCGGAATATCTGGTGGAGCTCCGTGGCCACACAGCTCTCAGCCTGACCAATCAGGAAGCCAACACCATTATTGACCTTTGGCAGAACCTGGATGAACGGGACAAACAAAGAGTGGTCTACGCATCTCGATTCCAGACGAGACTGCTGAGTGGACGATTCAGGGTACCAAAGAGGCCCTCTCACCCTGGAGTAGAGAGCACCACCAGATGTGTGCTGGGTGCAAGCAGTACACCTGCTCAGTGGCCTGACTGTTGCCGTCTGGTGGAGACCATCTTCATCAGGCTTTGCACTATCCACCCAAGCCCCCAAAAAAAGGGCAAGGGAACCCTCTCAAGATGGTCTCTGATCCTCCAAGACTACCGAAGGATTAGGCAGCTTGTTCTTGGAAATGGCTTGGTGATGGGAGGTACATCACTGCAGCTGGTGGAGGTGAACCAGAACACCCTGATTAGTTGGCATAACAACAGACAGAAAAAGCAGGAGCTGTCTGTGCTGCTTCAGGGCATTCAGTTGCCTCAACCCCTCCCTGAAGCTCGGGAACCTCTCCAGGCTGCCAAACGCCTACGCACTGAGCCAGAACAACCAGGAGACCAGTACCAGTACAAGCTACCAGAGAGCACAGCAGGTCAGGCAAAGCAGAGGCAGACTTCTGTTGGGCGACCCCCTCTCAGACCCAAGGCACCAGTGCAGAGCCAGATCTTGGTTACACCATCAGCACCTGGAGCATCACTGCAGATGGTACCAAATGTACTTATACCAGCAGGTTTCCAGGGTGTGCCAATGTTTCAGAGTGTGCCAATGTTCCAGGGAGTGCAAATGGTCCAGGGAATCCCGATGGTCCAAGGAATCCCGATGGTCCCGGGAATGCCAATCATGCAGCCACTGTTACAGCAAACAGCTGTACAGGGCATCAGCTCACAGACTGCTGCACCAGCTGCCAATCCAGGAGCCGTGCCCAAGAGACCCTACAGGAGAACTGTAGAGGCAAACACGTGCAAAAAGTGTGGGCAATTCAAAACCACTGCAACAGGACATAGCCAGTACAGGGGCAGAGTGTATTGCCCACAGACTGAGACTGTCAGCAAAGAAGCGTGGTTAGAGGAAATGCGTAGGACCATTCCCAAATAATCTATATATTTTTATATATATAATATTGTATATATGTAACACAGTGAACAGTTGTTTAAGTAGAGTTCACTGGTAATACTTGAGTATTATTTAACTTATTTAAAGTGTTTTTTAAATGTCATTTGACATTTTATTCACATTTTAATTTGATTTTGAAAACTTCTTATTTAACATTTTATTTAATTTAATATTCATTGCTGTTCTGTTGGCATGATTGTAAAATAAAAACAAACTGACAAGTGATTGCTTTATGAGTTTTACTTTCATATAACAATATTTCTTCAGTACACTGCAACAATATAACATTTGTGTATAAAAAGATAATTTGGACATTTTTCAGCATATTGTAACCTAAAAAAAATTGTACTTACTGCAATGATACAACAACTACTAAATAACAATAACACAGTTCCATTGGTATATTTTATTTTTCATGAAAGAATATCAAAAACCGCAAAAAACAAAGTACATTTGTATATTCCATTTATCTTGGAACAGTATGCATTCAAAAACAATTTTATTTAATGAAATTAAAAATTAGACAAAAAGCTGTCTTTAGCTGGATTCGAACCCCGGTCTTGGTGAGCACCTACAATAGAAAACAGTGTAATATAAATTTGTGATTTTTCACACCAGATGAACCCGGAAGTTGTCAGTCAACACAATGCTAAGGAAGGAATAGCTATGAACACGACATTTCTCTCTCTCTTTTCTTCATTTTTTCTTTCTCTTCTTCCCTTTCTCTTTTTCTTTCTTCCCCCCTTTCTTCCCTTCTTCCCCGTCTTTGTTGGACTATTGTTCCCCAGCTTGAACGCAGCGCCTTAGACCACTCGGCCATCCTGACACAAGACCTGGTTGTGAGCACTATTTTTGGAGCTCCAGCGATGTTTCTGAAAGCTACTGTGTCACCACCTACACCGGTCAAAAAACACGCCTCGTTGGCGCAGTTAGGCAGCGCGTCAGTCTCATAATCTGAAGGTCGTGAGTTCAAGCCTCACACGGGGCAGGGTGTGTCCGTTCTGGTACGAAAGAGTGCTTTTCTTTGTTCCCTTTCATGTGACTGTCCATTTCTCCTGGGGCCAGAAGGCTCTTCAGCTCCTCTGAAGGGCAGACAGAATGGCCTTCTGACAAAATCTGTGTCATTTCAAGTAGTTTACCCGAATCTCATTAAATGAAATTGCATTCTCTTTTATGACGTCCTCTGACATTGTTTGACATGCAATGCAAGTGAAATCTAGTGTTTTTGTAGGACTTGTGTTGTATAAATGCAGTAATCCTCTTCAAATGATCCAGAACGCTGCTGCACATCTTGTCTTCAACGAGCCTAAGAGAGCCCACGTCACGCCCCTCTTCATCTCTTTGCACTGGCTACCCCATGCTGCTCGCATCAAGTTCGAGGCGCTGATCCTTGCTTACAGATCCACCACAGGCTCTGCACCTTCCTACCTCCACACACTGCTACAACGCTACGTCCCCACCAGAAGACTGCGATCACTAAAGGAACGAAGGCTTGTGGTACCGTCACAGATAGGCACAAAATCACTCTCCAGAACATTCTCGTTCACTGCTCCCTGCTGGTGGAATGATCTCCCTACTTTCATCAGGAACGCAGAATCCCTGGCAATATTCAAGAGACAGCTGAAAACTCATCTCTTCCGTGAACACTTAATCCCCTCATATATATAAAAAAAAAAAAAAAACCCTATCCTTCCCTTTTCCCTTCCTACTCTAGGTTATGGTACTGAGCAATGTATGAAACTTGTATTGTGAGCACTTCCTGTGCCTATTTGCCAATTCATGAAGAATCGCTTGTTTGTATTCCTCACTTGTAAGTCGCTTTGGATAAAAGCGTCTGCTAAATGACTAAATATAAATGTAAATGTAATAGTATTCCTCTCATATATCCGTGTAATGTGTAGCGGTGTTGTTGCAATGTTTTTGTTGAGGTTTAGTATAATCCTTTCATCCTGATGAAATTACTTGTCAATGGTTAACGTAACATGTTTCAAGAAATGCCACGGATCTTATTCCATGACATTCCATCCTGTATCCCTCAAAAATCCATGACGTGCCATTCCAAGAAATGTCGAGGAATTCTTTGCCGTGAAATTCAACTGCATCCCCAAACGTTCAGTCCATGACAACTTTATGACGCCCTCTGACATTGTTTGACTGCAACCTGAACCTGAACACAGCGCCTTAGACCGCTCGGCCATCCTGACACAACACCTGGTTTTCTGTGTTCCCTTTCGTGTGACTGTCCATTTCTCCTGGGGCCAGAAGGCTCTTCAGCTCCTCTGAAGGGCAGACAGCATGGGCAGACGTGCCATTCCAAGAAACATCAAGCAATTCTTTGCCGTGAAATTCAACTGCATCCCCAAACGTTCAGTCCATGACAATTTTATGACGCCCTCTGACATTGTTTGACATGCAATGCAAGTGAAATCCAGCGTTTTTGCAGGACTTGTGTTGTATAAATGCAGTAATAGCATTCTTCTCATACCCGTGTAATGTGTGGCAGTGATGTTGCAATGTTTTTGTTGAGGTTTAGTATAATCCTTTCATCCTGATGAAATTTCTTGTCAATGGTAACGTAACATGTTACTAGAAATGCCACGGATATTATTCCATGACATTTCATCCCATATGCCTCAAATATCCATGACGTGTCATTCAAGGAATTCTTTGCCGTGAAATTCTACTGCATCCCCAAACGTTCAGTCCATGACAATTTTATGACGCCCTCTGACATTGTTTGACATGCAATGCAAGTGAAATCCAGCGTTTTTGCAGGACTTGTGTTGTATAAATGCAGTAATAGCATTCTTCTCATACCCGTGTAATGTGTGGCAGTGTTGTTGCAATGTTTTTGTTGAGGTTTAGTATAATCCTTTCATCCTGATGAAATTTCTTGTCAATGGTAACGTAACATGTTACAAGAAATGCCACGGATATTATTCCATGACATTTCATCCCATATGCCTCAAATATCCATGACGTGTCATTCAAGGAATTCTTTGCCGTGAAATTCTACTGCATCCCCAAACATTCAGTCCATGACATCACAGTAAAACTCCAAGAATTACAACCCATCACACTGCATCCCCCCAAAATATCCATGAACACCCTTTCATGAACAAGTTGTCATTCCGCTAAACATCACAACATGGTATTCCATGAAATTCCGTAGAATCCCATTCTATAAACAAAATGCCCGAAACGCCGCCACAAGAATTCCAAGAAAAAGTGAAAATTCAATAGAATCCCATACATGACACAAATGGGTGACTTTAAATATCACATGACCGATGGTTAGCGTTACCGTAGCGTCTCTTCGATTCCGACGTTACCTGAAACGCCGTTCTTTGCCAACATGAATGTATTACATGGTCAAATTGCCAGAGGGTTAAAGACTCTAGCTTGAGCACACAGCCAAAGGTTGGTTTTGTCAGAAGTGGGATTCGAACCCACGCCTCCAGGGGAGACTGCGACCTGAACGCAGCGCCTTAGACCGCTCGGCCATCCTGACGCAAGACCTGGTTGTGAGCACTATTTTTGGAGCTCCAGCGAATGGCAGATGTTTCTGAAAGCTACTGTGTCACCACCTACACCGGTCAAAAAACACGCCTTGTTGGCGCAGTTAGGCAGCGCGTCAGTCTCATAATCTGAAGGTCGTGAGTTCAAGCCTCACACGGGGCAGGGTGTGTCCGTTCTGGTACGAAAGAGTGCTTTTCTTTGTTCCCTTTCATGTGACTGTCCATTTCTCCTGGGGCCAGAAGGCTCTTCAGCTCCTCTGAAGGGCAGACAGAATGGCCTTCTGACAAAATCTGTGTCATTTCATTAAATGAAATTGCATTCTCTTTTATGACGTCCTCTGACATTGTTTGACATGCAATGCAAGTGAAATCTAGTGTTTTTGTAGGACTTGTGTTGTATAAATGCAGTAATCCTCTTCAAATGATCCAGAACGCTGCTGCACGTCTTGTCTTCAACGAGCCTAAGAGAGCCCACGTCACGCCCCTCTTCATCTCTTTGCACTGGCTACCCCTTGCTGCTCGCATCAAGTTCGAGGCGCTGATGCTTGCTTACAGATCCACCACAGGCTCTGCACCTTCCTACCTCCACACACTGCTACAACGCTACGTCCCCACCAGAAGACTGCGATCACTAAAGGAACGAAGGCTTGTGGTACCGTCACAGAGAGGCACAAAATCACTCTCCAGAACATTCTCGTTCACTGCTCCCTGCTGGTGGAATGATCTCCCTACTTTCATCAGGAACGCAGAATCCCTGGCAATATTCAAGAGACAGCTGAAAACTCATCTCTTCCGTGAACACTTAATCCCCTCATATATATTAAAAAAAAAAAAAAAACCCTATCCTTCCCTTTTCCCTTCCTACTCTAGGTTATGGTACTGAGCAATGTATGAAACTTGTATTGTGAGCACTTCCTGTGCCTATTTGCCAATTCATGAAGAATTGCTTGTTTGTATTCCTCACTTGTAAGTCGCTTTGGATAAAAGCGTCTGCTAAATGACTAAATGTAAATGTAAATGTAATAGTATTCCTCTCATATATCCGTGTAATGTGTAGCGGTGTTGTTGTTGAGGTTTAGTATAATCCTTTCATCCTGATGAAATTACTTGTCAATGGTTAACGTAACATGTTTCAAGAAATGCCACGGATCTTATTCCATGACATTCCATCCTGTATCCCTCAAAAATCCATGACATGCCATTCCAAGAAATGTCGAGGAATTCTTTGCCGTGAAATTCAACTGCATCCCCAAACGTTCAGTCCATGACAACTTTATGACGCCCTCTGACATTGTTTGACTGCAACCTGAACCTGAACACAGCGCCTTAGACCGCTCGGCCATCCTGACACAACACCTGGTTTTCTGTGTTCCCTTTCGTGTGACTGTCCATTTCTCCTGGGGCCAGAAGGCTCTTCAGCTCCTCTGAAGGGCAGACAGCATGGGCAGACGTGCCATTCCAAGAAATGTCAAGCAATTCTTTGCCGTGAAATTCAACTGCATCCCCAAACGTTCAGTCCATGACAATTTTATGACGCCCTCTGACATTGTTTGACATGCAATGCAAGTGAAATCCAGCGTTTTTGCAGGACTTGTGTTGTATAAATGCAGTAATAGCATTCTTCTCATACCCGTGTAATGTGTGGCAGTGATGTTGCAATGTTTTTGTTGAGGTTTAGTATAATCCTTTCATCCTGATGAAATTTCTTGTCAATGGTAACGTAACATGTTACTAGAAATGCCACGGATATTATTCCATGACATTTCATCCCATATGCCTCAAATATCCATGACGTGTCATTCAAGGAATTCTTTGCCGTGAAATTCTACTGCATCCCCAAACGTTCAGTCCATGACATCACAGTAAAACTCCAAGAATTACAACCCATCACACTGCATCCCCCCCAAAATATCCATGAACACCCTTTCATGAACAAGTTGTCATTCCGCTAAACATCACAACATGGTATTCCATGAAATTCCGTAGAATCCCATTCTATAAACAAAATGCCCGAAACGCCGCCACAAGAATTCCAAGAAAAAGTGAAAATTCAATAGAATCCCATACATGACACAAATGGGTGACTTTAAATATCACATGACCGATGGTTAGCGTTACCGTAGCGTCTCTTCGATTCCGACGTTACCTGAAACGCTGTTCTTTGCCAACATGAATGTATTACATGGTCAAATTGCCAGAGGGTTAAAGACTCTAGCTTGAGCACACAGCCAAAGGTTGGTTTTGTCAGAAGTGGGATTCGAACCCACGCCTCCAGGGGAGACTGCGACCTGAACGCAGCGCCTTAGACCGCTCGGCCATCCTGACACAAGACCTGGTTGTGAGCACTATTTTTGGAGCTCCAGCGATGTTTCTGAAAGCTACTGTGTCACCACCTACACCGGTCAAAAAACACGCCTCGTTGGCGCAGTTAGGCAGCGCGTCAGTCTCATAATCTGAAGGTCGTGAGTTCAAGCCTCACACGGGGCAGGGTGTGTCCGTTCTGGTACGAAAGAGTGCTTTTCTTTGTTCCCTTTCATGTGACTGTCCATTTCTCCTGGGGCCAGAAGGCTCTTCAGCTCCTCTGAAGGGCAGACAGAATGGCCTTCTGACAAAATCTGTGTCATTTCAAGTAGTTTACCCGAATCTCATTAAATGAAATTGCATTCTCTTTTATGACGTCCTCTGACATTGTTTGACATGCAATGCAAGTGAAATCTAGTGTTTTTGTAGGACTTGTGTTGTATAAATGCAGTAATCCTCTTCAAATGATCCAGAACGCTGCTGCACATCTTGTCTTCAACGAGCCTAAGAGAGCCCACGTCACGCCCCTCTTCATCTCTTTGCACTGGCTACCCCATGCTGCTCGCATCAAGTTCGAGGTGCTGATCCTTGCTTACAGATCCACCACAGGCTCTGCACCTTCCTACCTCCACACACTGCTACAACGCTACGTCCCCACCAGAAGACTGCGATCACTAAAGGAACGAAGGCTTGTGGTACCGTCACAGATAGGCACAAAATCACTCTCCAGAACATTCTCGTTCACTGCTCCCTGCTGGTGGAATGATCTCCCTACTTTCATCAGGAACGCAGAATCCCTGGCAATATTCAAGAGACAGCTGAAAACTCATCTCTTCCGTGAACACTTAATCCCCTCATATATATAAAAAAAAAAAAAAAAACCCTATCCTTCCCTTTTCCCTTCCTACTCTAGGTTATGGTACTGAGCAATGTATGAAACTTGTATTGTGAGCACTTCCTGTGCCTATTTGCCAATTCATGAAGAATCGCTTGTTTGTATTCCTCACTTGTAAGTCGCTTTGGATAAAAGCGTCTGCTAAATGACTAAATATAAATGTAAATGTAATAGTATTCCTCTCATATATCCGTGTAATGTGTAGCGGTGTTGTTGCAATGTTTTTGTTGAGGTTTAGTATAATCCTTTCATCCTGATGAAATTACTTGTCAATGGTTAACGTAACATGTTTCAAGAAATGCCACGGATCTTATTCCATGACATTCCATCCTGTATCCCTCAAAAATCCATGACGTGCCATTCCAAGAAATGTCGAGGAATTCTTTGCCGTGAAATTCAACTGCATCCCCAAACGTTCAGTCCATGACAACTTTATGACGCCCTCTGACATTGTTTGACTGCAACCTGAACCTGAACACAGCGCCTTAGACTGCTCGGCCATCCTGACACAACACCTGGTTTTCTGTGTTCCCTTTCGTGTGACTGTCCATTTCTCCTGGGGCCAGAAGGCTCTTCAGCTCCTCTGAAGGGCAGACAGCATGGGCAGACGTGCCATTCCAAGAAATGTCAAGCAATTCTTTGCCGTGAAATTCAACTGCATCCCCAAACGTTCAGTCCATGACAATTTTATGACGCCCTCTGACATTGTTTGACATGCAATGCAAGTGAAATCCAGCGTTTCTGCAGGACTTGTGTTGTATAAATGCAGTAATAGCATTCTTCTCATACCAGTGTAATGTGTGGCAGTGATGTTGCAATGTTTTTGTTGAGGTTTAGTATAATCCTTTCATCCTGATGAAATTTCTTGTCAATGGTAACGTAACATGTTACTAGAAATGCCACGGATATTATTCCATGACATTTCATCCCATATGCCTCAAATATCCATGACGTGTCATTCAAGGAATTCTTTGCCGTGAAATTCTACTGCATCCCCAAACGTTCAGTCCATGACAATTTTATGACGCCCTCTGACATTGTTTGACATGCAATGCAAGTGAAATCCAGCGTTTTTGCAGGACTTGTGTTGTATAAATGCAGTAATAGCATTCTTCTCATACCCGTGTAATGTGTGGCAGTGTTGTTGCAATGTTTTTGTTGAGGTTTAGTATAATCCTTTCATCCTGATGAAATTTCTTGTCAATGGTAACGTAACATGTTACAAGAAATGCCACGGATATTATTCCATGACATTTCATCCCATATGCCTCAAATATCCATGACGTGTCATTCAAGGAATTCTTTGCCGTGAAATTCTACTGCATCCCCAAACATTCAGTCCATGACATCACAGTAAAACTCCAAGAATTACAACCCATCACACTGCATCCCCCCAAAATATCCATGAACACCCTTTCATGAACAAGTTGTCATTCCGCTAAACATCACAACATGGTATTCCATGAAATTCCGTAGAATCCCATTCTATAAACAAAATGCCCGAAACGCCGCCACAAGAATTCCAAGAAAAAGTGAAAATTCAATAGAATCCCATACATGACACAAATGGGTGACTTTAAATATCACATGACCGATGGTTAGCGTTACCGTAGCGTCTCTTCGATTCCGACGTTACCTGAAACGCCGTTCTTTGCCAACATGAATGTATTACATGGTCAAATTGCCAGAGGGTTAAAGACTCTAGCTTGAGCACACAGCCAAAGGTTGGTTTTGTCAGAAGTGGGATTCGAACCCACGCCTCCAGGGGAGACTGCGACCTGAACGCAGCGCCTTAGACCGCTCGGCCATCCTGACGCAAGACCTGGTTGTGAGCACTATTTTTGGAGCTCCAGCGAATGGCAGATGTTTCTGAAAGCTACTGTGTCACCACCTACACCGGTCAAAAAACACGCCTCGTTGGCGCAGTTAGGCAGCGCGTCAGTCTCATAATCTGAAGGTCGTGAGTTCAAGCCTCACACGGGGCAGGGTGTGTCCGTTCTGGTACGAAAGAGTGCTTTTCTTTGTTCCCTTTCATGTGACTGTCCATTTCTCCTGGGGCCAGAAGGCTCTTCAGCTCCTCTGAAGGGCAGACAGAATGGCCTTCTGACAAAATCTGTGTCATTTCAAGTAGTTTACCCGAATCTCATTAAATGAAATTGCATTCTCTTTTATGACGTCCTCTGACATTGTTTGACATGCAATGCAAGTGAAATCTAGTGTTTTTGTAGGACTTGTGTTGTATAAATGCAGTAATCCTCTTCAAATGATCCAGAACGCTGCTGCACGTCTTGTCTTCAACGAGCCTAAGAGAGCCCACGTCACGCCCCTCTTCATCTCTTTGCACTGGCTACCCCTTGCTGCTCGCATCAAGTTCGAGGCGCTGATCCTTGCTTACAGATCCACCACAGGCTCTGCACCTTCCTACCTCCACACACTGCTACAACGCTACGTCCCCACCAGAAGACTGCGATCACTAAAGGAACGAAGGCTTGTGGTACCGTCACAGATAGGCACAAAATCACTCTCCAGAACATTCTCGTTCACTGCTCCCTGCTGGTGGAATGATCTCCCTACTTTCATCAGGAACGCAGAATCCCTGGCAATATTCAAGAGACAGCTGAAAACTCATCTCTTCCGTGAACACTTAATCCCCTCATATATATAAAAAAAAAAAAAAAACCCTATCCTTCCCTTTTCCCTTCCTACTCTAGGTTATGGTACTGAGCAATGTATGAAACTTGTATTGTGAGCACTTCCTGTGCCTATTTGCCAATTCATGAAGAATCGCTTGTTTGTATTCCTCACTTGTAAGTCGCTTTGGATAAAAGCGTCTGCTAAATGACTAAATATAAATGTAAATGTAATAGTATTCCTCTCATATATCCGTGTAATGTGTAGCGGTGTTGTTGCAATGTTTTTGTTGAGGTTTAGTATAATCCTTTCATCCTGATGAAATTACTTGTCAATGGTTAACGTAACATGTTTCAAGAAATGCCACGGATCTTATTCCATGACATTCCATCCTGTATCCCTCAAAAATCCATGACGTGCCATTCCAAGAAATGTCGAGGAATTCTTTGCCGTGAAATTCAACTGCATCCCCAAACGTTCAGTCCATGACAACTTTATGACGCCCTCTGACATTGTTTGACTGCAACCTGAACCTGAACACAGCGCCTTAGACCGCTCGGCCATCCTGACACAACACCTGGTTTTCTGTGTTCCCTTTCGTGTGACTGTCCATTTCTCCTGGGGCCAGAAGGCTCTTCAGCTCCTCTGAAGGGCAGACAGCATGGGCAGACGTGCCATTCCAAGAAATGTCAAGCAATTCTTTGCCGTGAAATTCAACTGCATCCCCAAACGTTCAGTCCATGACAATTTTATGACGCCCTCTGACATTGTTTGACATGCAATGCAAGTGAAATCCAGCGTTTTTGCAGGACTTGTGTTGTATAAATGCAGTAATAGCATTCTTCTCATACCAGTGTAATGTGTGGCAGTGATGTTGCAATGTTTTTGTTGAGGTTTAGTATAATCCTTTCATCCTGATGAAATTTCTTGTCAATGGTAACGTAACATGTTACTAGAAATGCCACGGATATTATTCCATGACATTTCATCCCATATGCCTCAAATATCCATGACGTGTCATTCAAGGAATTCTTTGCCGTGAAATTCTACTGCATCCCCAAACGTTCAGTCCATGACATCACAGTAAAACTCCAAGAATTACAACCCATCACACTGCATCCCCCCCAAAATATCCATGAACACCCTTTCATGAACAAGTTGTCATTCCGCTAAACATCACAACATGGTATTCCATGAAATTCCGTAGAATCCCATTCTATAAACAAAATGCCCGAAACGCCGCCACAAGAATTCCAAGAAAAAGTGAAAATTCAATAGAATCCCATACATGACACAAATGGGTGACTTTAAATATCACATGACCGATGGTTAGCGTTACCGTAGCGTCTCTTCGATTCCGACGTTACCTGAAACGCCGTTCTTTGCCAACATGAATGTATTACATGGTCAAATTGCCAGAGGGTTAAAGACTCTAGCTTGAGCACACAAAGGTTGGTTTTGTCAGAAGTGGGATTCGAACCCACGCCTCCAGGGGAGACTGCGACCTGAACGCAGCGCCTTAGACCGCTCGGCCATCCTGACACAAGACCTGGTTGTGAGCACTATTTTTGGAGCTCCAGCGAATGGCAGATGTTTCTGAAAGCTACTGTGTCACCACCTACACCGGTCAAAAAACACGCCTCGTTGGCGCAGTTAGGCAGCGCGTCAGTCTCATAATCTGAAGGTCGTGAGTTCAAGCCTCACACGGGGCAGGGTGTGTCCGTTCTGGTACGAAAGAGTGCTTTTCTTTGTTCCCTTTCATGTGACTGTCCATTTCTCCTGGGGCCAGAAGGCTCTTCAGCTCCTCTGAAGGGCAGACAGAATGGCCTTCTGACAAAATCTGTGTCATTTCAAGTAGTTTACCCGAATCTCATTAAATGAAATTGCATTCTCTTTTATGACGTCCTCTGACATTGTTTGACATGCAATGCAAGTGAAATCTAGTGTTTTTGTAGGACTTGTGTTGTATAAATGCAGTAATCCTCTTCAAATGATCCAGAACGCTGCTGCACATCTTGTCTTCAACGAGCCTAAGAGAGCCCACGTCACGCCCCTCTTCATCTCTTTGCACTGGCTACCCCTTGCTGCTCGCATCAAGTTCAAGGCGCTGATGCTTGCTTACAGATCCACCACAGGCTCTGCACCTTCCTACCTCCACACACTGCTACAACGCTACGTCCCCACCAGAAGACTGCGATCACTAAAGGAACGAAGGCTTGTGGTACCGTCACAGAGAGGCACAAAATCACTCTCCAGAACATTCTCGTTCACTGCTCCCTGCTGGTGGAATGATCTCCCTACTTTCATCAGGAACGCAGAATCCCTGGCAATATTCAAGAGACAGCTGAAAACTCATCTCTTCCGTGAACACTTAATCCCCTCATATATATATATAAAAAAAAAAAAAAACCCCTATCCTTCCCTTTTCCCTTCCTACTCTAGGTTATGGTACTGAGCAATGTATGAAACTTGTATTGTGAGCACTTCCTGTGCCTATTTGCCAATTCATGAAGAATCGCTTGTTTGTATTCCTCACTTGTAAGTCGCTTTGGATAAAAGCGTCTGCTAAATGACTAAATGTAAATGTAATAGTATTCCTCTCATATATCCGTGTAATGTGTAGCGGTGTTGTTGCAATGTTTTTGTTGAGGTTTAGTATAATCCTTTCATCCTGATGAAATTACTTGTCAATGGTTAGCGTAACATGTTTCAAGAAATGCCACGGATCTTATTCCATGACATTCCATCCTGTATCCCTCAAAAATCCATGACGTGCCATTCCAAGAAATGTCGAGGAATTCTTTGCCGTGAAATTCAACTGCATCCCCAAACGTTCAGTCCATGACAACTTTATGACGCCCTCTGACATTGTTTGACTGCAACCTGAACCTGAACACAGCGCCTTAGACCGCTCGGCCATCCTGACACAACACCTGGTTTTCTGTGTTCCCTTTCGTGTGACTGTCCATTTCTCCTGGGGCCAGAAGGCTCTTCAGCTCCTCTGAAGGGCAGACAGCATGGGCAGACGTGCCATTCCAAGAAATGTCAAGCAATTCTTTGCCGTGAAATTCAACTGCATCCCCAAACGTTCAGTCCATGACAATTTTATGACGCCCTCTGACATTGTTTGACATGCAATGCAAGTGAAATCCAGCGTTTTTGCAGGACTTGTGTTGTATAAATGCAGTAATAGCATTCTTCTCATACCCGTGTAATGTGTGGCAGTGTTGTTGCAATGTTTTTGTTGAGGTTTAGTATAATCCTTTCATCCTGATGAAATTTCTTGTCAATGGTAACGTAACATGTTACAAGAAATGCCACGGATATTATTCCATGACATTTCATCCCATATGCCTCAAATATCCATGACGTGTCATTCAAGGAATTCTTTGCCGTGAAATTCTACTGCATCCCCAAACATTCAGTCCATGACATCACAGTAAAACTCCAAGAATTACAACCCATCACACTGCATCCCCCCAAAATATCCATGAACACCCTTTCATGAACAAGTTGTCATTCCGCTAAACATCACAACATGGTATTCCATGAAATTCCGTAGAATCCCATTCTATAAACAAAATGCCCGAAACGCCACCACAAGAATTCCAAGAAAAAGTGAAAATTCAATAGAATCCCATACATGACACAAATGGGTGACTTTAAATATCACATGACCGATGGTTAGCGTTACCGTAGCGTCTCTTCGATTCCGACGTTACCTGAAACGCCGTTCTTTGCCAACATGAATGTATTACATGGTCAAATTGCCAGAGGGTTAAAGACTCTAGCTTGAGCACACAGCCAAAGGTTGGTTTTGTCAGAAGTGGGATTCGAACCCACGCCTCCAGGGGAGACTGCGACCTGAACGCAGCGCCTTAGACCGCTCGGCCATCCTGACACAAGACCTGGTTGTGAGCACTATTTATGGAGCTCCAGCGAATGGCAGATGTTTCTGAAAGCTACTGTGTCACCACCTACACCGGTCAAAAAACACGCCTCGTTGGCGCAGTTAGGCAGCGCGTCAGTCTCATAATCTGAAGGTCGTGAGTTCAAGCCTCACACGGGGCAGGGTGTGTCCGTTCTGGTACGAAAGAGTGCTTTTCTTTGTTCCCTTTCATGTGACTGTCCATTTCTCCTGGGGCCAGAAGGCTCTTCAGCTCCTCTGAAGGGCAGACGTGCCATTCCAAGAAATGTCAAGCAATTCTTTGCCGTGAAATTCAACTGCATCCCCAAACGTTCAGTCCATGACAATTTTATGACGCCCTCTGACATTGTTTGACATGCAATGCAAGTGAAATCCAGCGTTTTTGCAGGACTTGTGTTGTATAAATGCAGTAATAGCATTCTTCTCATACCCGTGTAATGTGTGGCAGTGTTGTTGCAATGTTTTTGTTGAGATTTAGTATAATCCTTTCATCCTGATGAAATTTCTTGTCAATGGTAACGTAACATGTTACAAGAAATGCCACGGATATTATTCCATGACATTTCATCCCATATGCCTCAAATATCCATGACGTGTCATTCAAGGAATTCTTTGCCGTGAAATTCTACTGCATCCCCAAACGTTCAGTCCATGACATCACAGTAAAACTCCAAGAATTACAACCCATCACACTGCATCCCCCCAAAATATCCATGAACACCCTTTCATGAACAAGTTGTCATTCCGCTAAACATCACAACATGGTATTCCATGAAATTCTGTAGAATCCCATTCTATAAACAAAATGCCCGAAACGCCGCCACAAGAATTCCAAGAAAAAGTGAAAATTCAATAGAATCCCATACATGACACAAATGGGTGACTTTAAATATCACATGACCGATGGTCAGCGTTACCGTAGCGTCTCTTCGATTCCGACGTTACCTGAAACGCCGTTCTTTGCCAACATGAATGTATTACATGGTCAAATTGCCAGAGGGTTAAAGACTCTAGCTTGAGCACACAGCCAAAGGTTGGTTTTGTCAGAAGTGGGATTCGAACCCACGCCTCCAGGGGAGACTGCGACCTGAACGGTTTTTCTTTAATGCAGTTTTTAATTGAAGTAGAGATGCTTCCACAGAAATGCTAAAATCTTCTTCCATGCGTCCTCTTGTGCATATGCATGTGGTTTGGTTTCTCCACCCCATAGCATGACAACTGCAGCAACAACACCAACATACATTCAGTAAAACACACACACACACAAAAATCGCAAATAAAGTCTAAAATTGGCATCAAGCCAATAATAACACAAAAAAAAAAATCGAAGATGAAATGAGACAGTAGATTATGCATGCATACCTTTCTTATTTGTGAAAGGTAGAGAGTAGTCAGTTGCACGAAAGAGAGGCGAATATGGTGGATCAAGTAGATGACCAGCCCCGGGAAAGGTCAGGACTTCCAACAAGTGCCTATTTCCTGCTTTCTCCATCATCATCTTAACCTGGGTTTAATAGGTAAATAAATTAATAAATGAATTTTTAATAAATTAGTAGTTAGTAAATATTTATTTTTCCATGAAGTAAATGGTTCAAATGGGGCTTGAAATGCTTTTTCTTTTTAACAAAAGTTTTTACTAGTTGTTCCTGCACTTGAAGATGTTTGTGATTTTTACATGTTATCCAAATTTAGGACATTTGAATAGTTTTAAAAAGTTACTAAAAGTTCCTCTGTTTAATTTTTCTCCTGTGGTTTATGTTTTTGTTTGTTGTCATGGATACTTATTGTTTTACTGATTTGATTCACGCGTTCCATGTTCAGCTGTTTGGTTTCTCTCTCTGTTTGTAAATATAATTTATTTTTTAGTTGTTTTAGGTTTTTTTTGTGAAATAAAGTGTCCCGCCTCAACCTCTCTATCTTGCTACAAACATCTGACAACTACATTTAGAGTACAGTTATTTTGTTAACTGCCGGCAATATAATATACAGTGGTGTGAAAAAGTGTTTGCCCCCTTCCCGATTTCTTATTTTTTTGCATGTTTGCAGACATCCCAAGTCTCCCGGAAGTTCCGGGAGTCTCCCGCATATTGATAGGGGCTCCCTGATGCCCGCAAATTAGTTAAAATCTCCCGGAATCTAGAGTGAGCGAGCAAGAGCACGCATGCGAGACAAGAGACTGTGTTTCAAACTGTGTAGCGCGTGCACGGCAGAGAGGGAGAGGGAGCGAGAGACCTTGCGTGTGTGTGCTAGTGTGCATGTGTGTGCGAAGCACATGTAAGACAGAGAGCATTCTGATTGGCCTGTTTCGGCAAATCAACCAATCAATTGTCAGTGTGGGCGGGCTTGTATCTCTTCTCCCGAACCAAATTAATCAGTTATGTCTATCTAGAAACAGGAGCACCATGGCAGAGGGAGAGTGCCACAAAAAAAAGTATAAAACACATTTTACGGCAGACTACACGAAAGTGTACCCCTGTCTTATAGGTGTCAAACATAATGACAGTCTTGCTCGCTGCAGCATTTGTAACAGAGACTTCAGCATTGCCCATGGCGGGTTAAATGATTGCAAAAGGCATGTTGAGGTGAGTTGACAAGTTTCATTTCATGTGCATATTATTCAGGCTAGTTGCCAAGGCTACATGAAAACAACTTAGACCTGTTTAAAGTTGCAATGGAAAATAAATAAAAGCAGTTTACATAAAATGGTATAATCAGCTTATATAAATAGTAAAAGTAATCTGCATATTTAAACATAATTAATGAATAATAATTGCATAGGCCTATAGCTTATAGAAATAATATTTTATACTTTTATATCTTTTAGGGACCACAACATGTTAGGGAGGCTAAGCGCAGGGAAGGCTGCTCCAATATATCTCAGTTCTTCCGTTCAGATAGGCAAAGTCTCGCTGAGAAGGTGACTACAGCTGAGATGTATTTCACATCTTTTATTGTGAAACATAACCTGCCATTCCATGTGTGTAGGCACACAGGAAAGTTATGTTAAGTTATTTAAAATGTTTCCTGACTCTGAGATTAAAAAAAATTATGCCTGCTCTTCCACTAAGACGGCAGCTATGATGAACCTGGCACTGGAACCTGAGTGTTCTGAGGATTTGTACAAGTTAATCCGGACAGAAAAAAGGCTACACAGTATTATGGTCGATGAAAGCAATGACATCATGTGTGAGAAGGAGTGTGCTATTTTAGTCAGGTACTACAGTGAAGCACAGGATAAGGTGACAGTTGGATTTGTAGACATGCCAGTGTGCAATGATGCTAAAGCTGCCAACATATTCAACTGCATTGCATCATCCGTGCATGACAAAGGGCTTGAATGGTCTAATTGTGTAGGATTCAGCAGTGACAACTGCAATGTCATTGGTATTGGTAAAAACAACTCTGTCTTATCAAGAGTGAAAGCACAGGCACCTTATATATACAGTGTTGGCTGTCCAAGTCACTTTGTCAACATATGTGCCAAAACTGCTGCTAAAGAGCTCTCAATGTCACCTGAGGAATTGCTAATTGATATCTACTACTACTTTGAGAAAAGTTCAAAAAGAAGAGAAGACCTCAAGGAGTTTCAGGACGTTTGCACTGTAGCCCAGCAGAGAGTACAAAAGCACTGTCCAACACGTTGGCTTTCTTTGGGAAAAGATTTGGACCATTTGCTCAACCAATGGCCAGCCTTTAGTTCTTATTTTGAATCACATAGTGAGAATCAGAAGTCCTGTGACATTCAGAAGAGGCTGACAGACCCCACTATGAAACTTTACACTTGTTTTCTTCGCAATGTCACACAGTGTTTTGATAAATTTAATTTGATTTTTAAAAACAAGACATCAGTTCTTTTCCAGTTAAATGACAGTGTAGAAGATCTCCTGCATGACATAGCAAGCAGATTTATTGTGCCAAAGGTATTGAGAGAACTGAAATTGCAGGAGATAGATGTGAGCAACCCTGAAATTCACTGTCCAGATGAAGAACTTCTTGTTGGGTTCTTGGCGAGGAGGCATTTGCTAAGTGAGGAAGCACTCTCCACTCACAAGACGAAGCAATTCTTCAAAGATGCCAGAACATTCTATGTCAGAAGCTTTCAAAAAGTAAAAGAAAAGTTCCCAATGAGAGACCAAATCTGTCAGTGGTCAATCCAGAGAACCAAGATGATGTGAAACCAGAGCAAATTTTGACTTTGGCAGAGAGATTTCCAAATGTGATGAAGGTAGATGCTAGAGAACAACTCAGTTTGGAAATCCTGGATTATGTCTCAACTAACCTGGAAGCACTGGTGCCAAATTACAAGAATTTACCAGTCGATGAGTTCTGGGGGAAGCTGTCCAAAGTAAGATCTGTGAGTTCAGGGCAGTTGAGATTCAGGGAGATCTGTCAGCTGATGAAGGTGCTATTGCTGCTGCCAAATTCTAACTGTGATGTGGAAAGGGCATTCAGCATTGTGCGTCACATGAAGACAGAATTTAGGAGTCAGTTGTCTCACCAAACACTTGTGAATCTGATGTCTTGCAAGATAAACAAATTCTTTGACACAGAGTGCTATGAGGTTGAGGTTTCTGGAAAGTTGCTCAAATCTGCAAAGCAAGCAGCAACAAAGTACAACGAAAGCTTGCAACAAAAGTAAAAGGCATAGGAAATAGGCCTAGGCCTACATGTAGGCTACATTTGGCATGTATGTAAATAGTTACTTCATTGTTCTGTTATATTCAGCTGTTTTTCGTTATACAAGTAAAGTCATGTTCTGTGCTGAAATGTCATATCCTTGTCCTCCTTTCTCTCTCTCTCTCTCTCTCTCTTTTTTTTTGGGGGGGGGGGGGCTTTGGGATGTCTGTCATTATATAGTTATCATTATTGGTTATTTGTAAATTGTATTATCTAGAAGCTGTCTGTGGACAGTCCGATCCAGGCATCCCAAATTGATTTGACTGATGGAGATATTTAAGTGCATTTCTCCCTCGAAGAAGGTTAGTGCTTCCATGACAATAGCACTTTGATTTAGAAAGTTTTTACCCCAATGGTGTAAAAGTCTCTGAGATGCTTTTCAAATTATTTATACATAACGATTGCATATCAAATTTTGATTTCATATCCAAAATATACCCATGTAACAAAATTATGTCTAGGAGGACATTTTTACTTTCCTTATTAAAAGAAGATATATTTAAAAAAAATAATGGGCTGATTAAATTTATTGCCTTGAATAAATATAGCGTTAAAGTACACATACCATCAAATGTTTACATTCAGTGTTTTGCATATTAAGTGAAATGATTTTACAATTAATGTTAATCCTTGTTCTCTTACATAGCATTTGACCTTCCTTCTTAGCATTCTCATCTTTTTGTTTTTTATTTTTTTTAAAATACATAAATATTAAAAAAAAAAACACACATATACATACATACACATATATATATATATATATAGCTTTTGTTTTTTGGTTTGTTTTTACCCTCACAGGACACTGGCAATCACAGTGACACTACATCAGAGAACAGTAATGCTGACCTCTTTTTTTTTTTTTTGACACAAACTGCCAAGACATCCATGTTTTTTTTTTGTTTTTTTTATTAATAGCCAAACCTGGAGTGACCTTAGAAAAAGACAAACTCAATATCAGTTCAGAGACCGTCAATGGACAAACGTTATTGCCAAAGGCATAGAGTCAGTGCATCCCTACTGTAGCATTTCCTTCAAAAGACACCACGTCAAGATAAAGGGGTCCAATCGAAGGGGACCTTTTTTCCACTGTTTTGGTACTGCACATTTACAGACTGTCCTGTCTGTGTTGAGGTCACTATAACAGATGAGAGTACCCTGAAAGCAGCTGTCACATTTCAGGGAGATGAGGTGTGCCACAGCCTAGAAGAATTAAAAAGAAGACCTGTGCGGGCTGATGAAAGGCATAATTTTGCCAAGCAGTTAGAGTCCGTACTCCCAAGGGCTCTACATTTGCAAAATCTAGAAAAAAAAAAAAAATCCACAGCATGGTGTTTGAGTCAGGGTGTAGAGATACAGCCCCTACACCTGTCGTGCTGAAAAATATATCATGGAATATCAGGAAAAAAAGCTCGCCGGCATCATAATGAAATTCTGAGTCTTCAGAGGATGGTGGAGGAGAGAGTCGATTCTGAAAAAAATTCTCCAGAAGGTGCTCCAGCATCCTTGAGGAGTGATGCTGTGGTCACAAAGTTCAATATGACTATTGCACCAGTGATGTAAAACAGACGTTGTGTACATTGATGCCACAGGAAGCATCATTCAAAAAGCCAAAGGAAAATCAGCTCCATTTTATATCTATGAGCTGGTAGTAAGACATCCAATTAAGGGTGCTTCTCCAGTTCCTGTGGCAACGTATGCAACTTGTGACCCCACCACCTCTTCTGTGACCTACGTTTTGGAATCATTCCAAAATTACTTTCAATTGAATGGAAGAACATCACAGAGTAGACCAGTAATGATCATGTGTGATGGGTCCCTCGTTCTACTTCAGGCTGTTGCTTAGTTTCTGCAAAGTATCTCTGGGCCAGCTGCTCCAAATCTACTATGAAGTAGTTACTGGAAAGTTGAAGGATGAGGAATTTAAGATGCCAATTCTGCAACGTTGCTTGAGCCATGTAATGAAGAATGCCAAAGTCTTCTGTAAGAAACAGTAAGTGTGCATTAATGCACCTGCTAATTTCCTTAATTTTCAGAAACAACAGATCACACATCATATATACTCTGCCTTTCCTTCATGCAACTTTTTTTTATTGTACCTTAACATAGTGGTTCTCAACCCGCAGGCGGCCCATCACGAATGCAAATGCGGCCCACAATACATTAAATGAATTTGAATTTGAACTATAATGTTTTTTTGTCATATAAAATCATTTTGGTGATTGTATATTATTTTCAGACATGCGCAGACCGACTATATACGGAATAGCCCAACGTACAATTACAAGCGCGCGTTTTTGCAGAATTCCAACAGTAGCCATTTTTTTAGTAAATTTAGGGATCAAAATGGACAAATTTGTTATTAGAGGACAAACAATCCCTGCTAAAAATGCAGCATAAACAAACATGAAATTCATCCTGGTCAATTGCTGGTTTATGCTGAAAGTATTTTAACAAGCAAGTTCAAGCAAATTTGAGCTGGTGCTGAGGATCAGCATGAAAAACATACCCTTTGCTATTGACTTAGGATTTTTCCTCAGGGGTTGTAATATTTGTAAATGTCTTTCTGGAGAAGTATTAACAAAAATGCAAAACATTTTTTGCAGTTCTCCCCAAAACTACCAGCTGTCCATGCATGTTTTTGGCTTGTTGACATCTGCAGCTACATTGGAAGAATAATAAGCATGACAGTGGTCTTTTCAAGCCCCCAGAGTGGCGATAATGTGGAGAAGCATTTCCACAATCTCCAGAACAAGATGTTGAACATAGGCATTTCTGATGATATGACAGACATTACAGATGAGGATGTAGAGGTGGGTCTTTTTTTAAAGTTTTATTTATTTTTTGTGAAAGGTGAATTTTTTTTATTTCTTTGGAACTATCAGCACAAATGGAGACAATTATAACTACCAATTATGAAAATTCTTCTAAATAAAACCATAATTAATTACTTTTAACAGGGGATCATTGATATCAATAGTCAGCTCGATATGGGACCCACACCTTTTCAGAGGCACTTTTAACCCATCATTGCAGGGGCACCTGTACATTATGAGGGTGAGCCAAATGAATATCATTCTGCCACATTCATGCCCAGTCTGGTAAAGTACAGTTCTGGCCAAAAGTTGAGGATTACATAAATATTGGAAATTGGAAAAGTTGCTGCTTAAGTTTTTATAATAGCAATTTGCATATACTCCAGAATGTTATGAAGAGTGATCAGATGAATTGCATAGTCCTTCTTTGCCATGAAAATTAACTTAATCCCAAAAAAACCTTTCCACTGCATTTCATTGCTGTCATTAAAGGACCTGCTGAGATCATTTCAGTAATCGTCTTGTTAAGTCAGGTGAGAATGTTGACGAGCACAAGGCTGGAGATCATTATGTCAGGCTGATTGGGTTAGAATGGCAGACTTGACATGTTAAAAGGAGGTGATGCTTGAAATCATTGTTCTTCCATTGTTAACCATGGTGACCTGCAAAGAAAGGCGTGCAGCCATCATTGCGTTGCATAAAAATGGCTTCACAGGCAAGGATATTGTGGCTACTAAGATTGCACCTAAATCAACAAATTATAGGATCATCAGCAACTTCAAGGAAAGAGGTTCAATTCTTGTAAAGAAGGCTTCAGGGCGTCCAAGAAAGTCCAGCAAGTGCCAGGATCGTCTCCTAAAGAGGATTCAGCTGCGGGATCGGAGTGCCACCAGTGCAGCGCTTGCTCAGGAATGACAGCAGGCAGGTGTGAGCGCATCTGCACGCACAGTGAGGTGAAGACTTTTGGAAGATGGCCTGGTGTCAAGAAGGGAAAGCAGCAAGAAGCAAAGAAGCCACTTCTCTCCAAAAAAAACATCAGGGACAGATTGATCTGGGCATCTGGAAAAAGGCTTGTCAGGAGAAGAAAAGGTGAGCGCTACCATCAGTCCTGTGTCATGCCAACAGTAAAGCATCCTGAGACCATTCATGTGTGGGGTTGTTTCTCATCCAAGGGAGTGGGCTCACTCACAATTCTGCCCAAAAACACAGCCATGAATAAAGAATGGTACCAAAACACCCTCCAACAGCAACTTCTTCCAACAATCCAACAACAGTTTGGTGACGAACAATGCATTTTCCAGCACGATGGAGCACCGATGGAGGCAAAAGTGATAACTAAGTGGCTCGGGGACCAGAACGTTGAAATTTTGGGTCCATGGCCTGGAAACTCCCCAGATCTTAATCCCATTGAGAACTTGTGGTCAATTCTCAAGAGGTGGGTGGACAAACAAAAACCCACTAATTCTGACAAACTCCAAGAAGTGATTATGAAAGAATGGGTTGCTATCAGTCAGGATTTGGCCCAGAAGTTGATTGCGAGCATGCCCAGTCGAATTGCAGAGGTCCTGAAAAAGAACGGCCAACACTGCAAATACTGACTCTTTGCATAAATGTCATGTAATTGTCGATAAAAGCCTTTGAAATGTATGAAGTGTTTGTAATTATATTTCAGTACATCACAGAAACAACTAAAACAAAGATCTAAAAGCAGTTTAGCAGCAAACTTTGTGAAAACTAATATTTATGGAATTCTCAACTTTTGGCCACGACTGTACTTCTTGCCTCATGCCCCTCTCTGGTCTGCACTAATGCTAGGTGAGTGTACTATGATTAATGTTTCAATAAGTGCCATTCCAAGTTGTTAATTTGTCATTTTTATTGCTTGAAACACTAAGGAACACTTAGCCATGAATGAGAGGCATTTATTGCATAATTACATGCAACTAACCTTAAACCATACCAAACCTTATAGTAAGCACATGTAAATACTTAACATTACTCAATATTTAAATGTATCATTACAGTGTAACAAACACAACATAAAATAAAGTTTAACCCTTTTTTTATTAAAAAATTCCTAAAATACTTGTATGTGCTTATTAAAGTATTTAAATCAATTCAATATCTTTCAGGAGATATGGGCCGCTATGGAAGAGATACCGTCTACAAAAATCTCTCAAAGAAATTTGAGCAATGTAGTCACTTGGACACACAGGTCTGTGCTTCATTGTTTGTACAATGCACATGTTCTTTAATATGTGTTTGACAGTTTCCAAAACAGCAATGTTTGTTTTGTACATTGTTTTTTTTAGAATTATACCAGTGACAACAAAACGCAAGGTATTAAGGAGAAAAGCCAGTGGGACCTGAAACATTGAAAGCTTTCAAAGACGCCGCCTCACACGGCTGGATGATTTCGTCCATATTTATCAAATATCCCACAATGCCCTCCTGAAGGAGTTTTCAGACTCTACCCACAAGAAAAAAGTTAGAGTAATAATTTTTCTCCAAAATAATTTATGGCTAACTTAAGTAATCATGTTTTCAACAATATTTCCAAACATATTTGTAAATGTAGACACACAGGGTAGAGGTTGAGCGCTGGAAACAGAGAAGGCGGTCCAAGGAAGACATTTATGTATCGCCACTACTGAAGGTGTTCCCCTTCAAGAAACCAAAAAAGGGAGATGATGTGAATGTATTTCATAACTTAGTAAGATAGTTGAAAACCACCCATCAACATTTATGAAATTCATAATGTTCTGTTTTTTTTGTAATCTAACCCAAGGTGCTGACCAAAAAAAGTGGACCACAGGCATCAAACCAAGTAGAAAATGTTTGCTTGCAAAACGAGGTAAGTACAATAGACTATCCAAGCCTTATTAGCTGTAAAATTGAGATTCATCATTCATTCATTCATGAATGTCACTAAAGGCAAAAAGGTATTCATTTATTTATATTCTATTTATGAAATTTAAAACTTTTCAAATGCAGTAATAAAAATGTGTTAATGTGTTTGATGTCCTTATGTTTTTAAATATTGTAATTTCTGTCAATGTCAAGACTGTAGGTGTCAGACACAGACAAAGAGAGGTGGTAAGTTCAAAGTCTATTTCACAGACAACAGGGAAACAGACAAATGAACAGATGCAGGTGAGAGCAAACAGTCTTTGAATATATTTGAGAACTTAGCTTCTGAGGTTGACATGCTGTATGCTGTGTTACAGATGACGGGTATGCAGACGAGGACAGATGAAACCTCACAGGTATTGAAGACGACGGACAGACAGACAAAGATCACAGGACTTGACGTGTAGAGGGCAGACGTGTAGAGGGCAGACGTGTAGAGGGCAGACGTGTAGAGGCAGGTTAGTCTGTAGTGTCATGAATAGGCAAGGCAAGACCATGACCATGACGTGACTTAGGAGTGAGCTTAAGTAGAGGTGATGGTGATGGGGATCAGGTGTGGTGACTGCTGGTGATGAGGGTTAATTACAGATGACGTGCAGGTGAGTGGAGTGAAGGATGCTGGGACATGTAGTGAATCAGGCTGTGACTGTGACAGTAGGTATATCAAATGACAGTCACTATAATTTCTTTATTGGTGTTATAAGTACATCATACTTGATTATGTAATTTAAACATTATAAATTATCTTAATATTATGCAATTCAGAATAATTAGTATGAAGTAAAACTGTTTTGATAAAAAAAAAAAAACATTAGTTTCTAGCAACCAAGCACAAGATATTGTGACAGATTATTGATTTCAAAATACAATGCTCTGAATATAATGGATACTTTGGTGTATTTTTAGGCTGTGACACCAAGTATGATGCAGTGTTACACCTTCATGTGTATTTCTAATAGCAAAATGTTATTGTTTTATTACTATTTGAGTTGTGAACTTATGACAATATGTCTTATATTTATTTATTCCTTTGAATATTAACAAAAACTAATCCTCTGCCTCAGGATGTTGGCCCTTTGCAAAATCAGCATCACCTGGAAATGCTCAGAGACAGGAACCTTGGTCCATGCTGGCATGGGAAGAACCCCACTGAAAAACTGCCTCCATGTACACTTTATAGAACACAGCAAGCCCCCAAAGGCAGTGCCATTACTTCAATTCTGCACCCTCAACATTGGCTCAGTAGTGATGAGATTGATTTTGCATCTCACCTTCTTGCAAGGGAGTACAATGGCATTGATGGGTTTCAGTCATCTTTTTTATTTAGTGTTTTAGAAAGAGGAGGGATTGTGGGTACTCCAACCATGCCATTTGTTCAAATTTTACACACAGGTGGAAACCACTGGGTGACAGCAAGCAACCTCTTTGCTGGAAATAACGAGATTTGCATTTATGAGTCTTTCAACAATGTTGGACAACAATACTGAACAGGCATTATCATGGATGTTAAGGCCAAAGGAAGACCAATTTGTGGTCATGTTTCCTACTGTTCAGCAACAAACCAATAGCAGCAACTGTGGCTTGCTTGCAATTGTATTTGCATATGCACTCTGCAGCAACATTAGACCTGAGAACTGTCAGTTCCGTGAGGGTCGGATGAGGGCAGAACTCATCAAGTGTTTCAGAACAGCGAAGATTCCAAATAGAGCCAAGATTGTGTAAACAAAAATTGAGACAGACCACTGTTAGTGTCCATTGTGTGCAGGACAGCACACAATAAAGAAATCATGGTGCAGTGTTCATTGTGACATGGCTGGTATCATCCCACCTGTTTAAACATACCCTCAAATGCCATTTTTGGTGAGGATGACTGGCACTGCCAAATTTGTAATGAAACATGACTATTAAACCAGGAATGATTATGTGGACTGAAAGATCTCCAATGATGAATATAAAAAGTAGAAAAAAATTCAGAAAATGTACGAGGAGCATAGTAAGGTTTCTGGGTCTCTGTGACCTCTGTGTATAGTTTTGTCTTGTTCCTATTTCCTCTACTCCGACTGTATTTCCTCCATGTGTGAATTTTTTTCTAATTAGCCCATTTTTTTAATCCCTTGTTTACTCTCTTCATTGACAAGTTTTGTTCCTTGTGTACTGTCATTTTTTTGTGAATCATCTACGTGCTTTACCCCCAAAATGCAGAGTAAAATGTTTTTATATGATTTCTTGTGTGACTTCTTATACTTATTATAAAAAATGGGCTACTTAAAGGCATGTAAGGTTGAATATTGTGACATATCTCCAAAAAGCTGCAGTAAAATTATTTGATATGAGGAATGCATATAGTATGGGACATCGCCTGTAGAAAGTGACCAATACTTTTTTTCAACTTATTTGAAATGAAGTCTTTATAGATGTATAAATTAGAATAATGACATGCATTTTCAAAATGCTGCAGTAAAATTGACTAATATGAGTTATACATACTGTATATATTTTCCTATAGAAACAGACCATTAATTATTTCAGCTTATTAGAAATTAGGTTTTTATAGTGGTATAAATTAGAATAATGACATGTATCCATGTATCCAAAATTTTTATAGGTGTATAAAGTAGAATAATGGCACATATCTCCAAAACGTTGCAGTTAAAAGGTTTGATATGACTTATGCATACAGTATGGGATGTCCCCAATAGAAACTGAGCATTCGTTTTTTCTGCTTATTAGAAATGAGGACTTTATAGGCCTCTGAAGTCAAGTAATGTGAAATATCTCCAAAATGCTACAGTAAAATGGTTTGATATGAGGAATGCATACAGTATTGGACGTCCCCTAAAGAAACATCCCATTACTTTTTTCTACTTATTAGAAATGGGGACCTTATAGGTGTATAAAGTAGAACAATGTGGCATATCTCCAAAACGCTGCAGTAAATGGTTTGATAGGATGTATACAGACTGTATGAGATGTCCCCTATAGAAACAGAGCATAATTTTTTTCTACTTATTAGAAATGACCACCAAACGAGTAACTTGGAAACAGAAAACTGGCAGAGGTGCCAGATTTATGTCCGTTGTAAACGAAACACTTTTGCACATTTATCGCAACTTACGAAGTTTAACTCCCATTTTGTCAGTGACAATAGCTTGGTTTCACGTGACGTCACGCTGCTATATCACGAGAGCGCGAAATTCAGATGGAGGGCAGGAAGTGAGTAGCTGAGGATCTGCCATCTGAAAAAATGCCAATGTTTTGTGTAGTTTACAGCTGCTCCAATCGTTTAAATCGAGAAAAAAAGAAAGGGTTTTTATAGAGTATCGAAGATTGTCACTCATAAAGGTGAGAAATGTCAAAAGCTCACTGAGACAAGCCATAAAAAGTGGATTTCTAACGTACGTCTGCGGTCGGGAGGAGCAGAGTCTGTTAATGCCCGTGACTGCAGCGACCACTTCGTCGGAGGTATGTTAACTTTGCAAGCCAACGTGTTTTTTATGTCTGTGTTTATATAGCATCGTTAAATGCTCATTTACTTCGTAATGATTATTAAGTTAGCGGTAGTCTAATGTGGACTTCATTGGGGATTTTTAGGCTGCCCTAGCGCTTTGGGTGACGTTGAGTCGGTAGATTGGGCTCCGACGGTCAACCTAGGTTAAAAAACTAAGCCCAAATCAGAGCCGTCTCTTAAACGAGAGCAGAGGATGAAGCTCAAGGAAGACCAACAAAGACGGTTGGAATGTGAAGAGGCTATGTTGGATCTCCAACAGATAGATGAGAGCCCAGATCTGACGCAGACAGCCGAAAGCTGACCACAATCAGAGGGGATCAGTGGGAACACGGGTCACGTCCAACATATCTGTTCACTAATTCTTTGTATCTATTTCTTGAAACTGGTTCTAAATTCGTACAATACGGACTCTCCGCAACGGTTTCCTCCATAGACGTATTCGCATTTTTACTTCCTGCCCTCCATCTGAAATCGCCCCGCCTTCGCGCGTCATCATAATCACGTGACTGAAACCCAGCAATTGTGCCAGGGTGTACAAAGCAATGGCTAGGGGAATCATATTGATTTTATTTGTCAAATACTTAATGACATGAGTGGCATCACAAATGCGATCGAGTTTAAATGATAACCAGAGAACTTAATAAAAGTACAATGAAAGTTCATTTACAGGGGAGACTGAGGCCGGTTGTCACACATATTGCTTCAGTGAATATTTCTGAGGGTGTTTTTTTTTTTTGTTTACATAATCTCATGCATTAAAGTTAGCGACAGATCGATAGATAGATAAGATAGATAGATAGATTGATTGATTGATTGAAATGAACAAGCATTGGTCTGTGACAACATGCCCCAATAGCAAAACATACAAATCCACTGCAAAATAAACATTTGCATATTTGGATTTTGATTCAAAATATCACTGTGATTAAACACTTGTGACAACTAGCCCCAGGCTCCCCTATAATGATCAACAGTATGATAATTATGGAACTCATACATTCTGTTTCATTTTATTGTGTAAACTATTACATCACTGAAACATTGTGTGAACTATGCACAAAGTTAATCATTTTGGCTTCTGGTTACAGTAGAGTCTGTTCCTAATTACTGAAATGAATATCACATGGGAACGCTTATTGACATGATGGAGAGTTAAATGTGGCATGCAGGAAACCGGATGGGATGCACACAAACCTTTAGACACTAATCCTGACACTTATAATGGATGCTGATTATGGATAAAATTACACTTCACAAAAACTGCATACTGAACCATTCTTCAGAAATAATCAGAAGAAGTTTCAAATTAGAACTAAAATTTGTTTTGAATCCTTGTAAGATATCAGACTTGACACTATGAAACACCAAACATAAATAAGTTTCTATGTGATGTATAATTTTGGGCCACATTACTTAAATAATATAGTAAAATAAAGTTTTGGGTTACAACTAAACATTGTTGTGAATCCTGTTAAGAATTTTAAGCACCACAAACAGCTTTGTTACTCCATGTCCTGGTACCTTACAGAACCCAAACCCCAAAATATCTGGTAATGTTAAAAACAATGATAAATCTGGGTCATCATAAAACTCTTAGTCAAACATAAACTGTAACAAGTGAAAACCAGTGGCAGTTGTATTTATTAATAGAAGAATACTGATAAACATAACTTACATATCGTTAGAGCTGTAATCTGGAAAGTCCACATTGTGGGTCTTGTCCTCCAGCAGTGTTTTCCAGAGCTGAATAACTGTGTGGAGCGTGGGAGAAGCGAAGCTCCCGCCCATGATATTAAACGACGCTGATTTACGCGTGTAGTGCTGCTACAAACCTTGTATTACGCCAAACCAATCCGGCGGTGACTCAAAACCGTGTGAGCTGCCTACCAATTCAACATTTGCGGGCAGTACGTCTAAATGAACGTGAACCGTAAGGCGCGAGCAGCACTTTTTTGGCAACATAGGCGCGGTTTCAAACAACACACGATGAGTTCTTCTTCTTCTTCTTTTTAAACTGCGTAATGAAACAGAACGTGTGTTTTTGAAACTTAAACTTTTAGGCTATGCTTCCCACACACGTTCTGATCCATTTTGGCGAATGAATAATGTGAAACATCATTAAAAACATTAATTATCAGTCTCCTTATAGGCTACAAAACAAATCACCACGAACCTCTAAAGTAGCGACGTCAACACCTAAAGTAATGTTAATTAAGTTAAACTCGTTATTAGCAAGTAACAGTATTTTTATGTTTTACTTTAAAAAATAAGTAAAAATCTTTAAAAACAAAAATTAAAAAATGACTTGGACCTTTTTTTTTTTCAATTAAAATAATTTCAAAAACAAACTGAAATAATTTTGGTGTTCTGCTTTTGAGACATATGCACTAACTTTTTTCCACATTCTTCATTACAATTCCAGATCCCAGATCAGTCCCACCAAAGTCAGGATGTTACAGTAATGACATTTCTAAAATTGATGGTGAAAAATACAACTGTAACTACTTCAAACACAAACACTAAAAACACTTTTTCAAACTTTTAAATGAAAAGGATTTTAATACAGCATATTTATTCATCCACAACTGTAGCAACAGAATCAGAATCTTTTGCATCAATTCTTTTGTTTAAAATACTGACCATCATAATTACGTAATTACTATGATATTCATTTCAGAAAATAGAAACCGTTCATTATTTTAAAAATTAAAATGAAATCATTTAAGATGAAATCAACTAAACGAATGCTTAGAAAGATGTGGATTGTAGGTACAAAATGAAGAAATTGTTGTTTGATTTCCACAGAATTTAGTGTGCCAAGAAATCTTACCCAAACCTAAACTGTTTCTAATTCCTTTAGTCAGTGTTATCAAAACCATGTAATAATGCTATATTTATATACACTGCAAACATTAATAATGCATTGTGTATAATTTCTACTACAAATGTATTACATAAAAAGTAATACTTATTGTCAACTTTTATTTACTACAGATGCCGATTCACTACAGAAGTGAAATGTAGTAACAAGTGCTGGCAATCATCATCAACATTATCATTGCAATTAGAAGCATTTGAAATAAAACAGCACTCATATCAGTGTTGTAAATGACAGATCTACAGTTTGGCCTTTACTGTAAAGTTTGAACTGAAGCAGAGGTGCTGCCGCAAAAATGCTAATATCTTATTCCAAGCGTCCTCTTGTGCATAAGCGTGTGGTTTGGTCTGTCCACCCCATAGCATGACAACTGCAGCAACAATAACAACAAAATTACTTACATTCAGATGTATGTTCAAACAAATCACGCAATTAAAATGTTCTAAATATGTTATCTTATATGAAAAGGTTGCTTACTTTTCTCCTTCATTTCTTGCAGCATGAAGTTAGTTGCTCGGAAGTGAGGCGAGTAGGGGGGTTCAATCAGATGTCCAGCATCAGGATATGTCAGGACTGTCAGCAAGTGCCGGTTTCCAGCTTTCTCCATCATCATCTCCATCTGGGTATAAAAGATCTAAATCAAAGACCTAATTCACATCAGACCACGTGAATCATAGTTGAGAAACTTACGCCACATTTATTTAAAGGGACAGTTCACCCAAAAATGAAATGTTGCATTTTATGGCGACTGGTGTTTTCTAATAGGCCAAATTTAAGAATTACAGAGACTCTTTATATCAATCTATTAATTATTTGTAACATTCACAAGAGTTCATGAAAGAAGTAATGTGAACAAATCATTCTTTTCGGTTCTTTTTTAGTGAATCAGTTGATCCATTCACAAAACAAGTCAACTCAATGATTCAATGATCCATTCACAGCAGTTTACAGCTCACTGGAAATGAAGAATATCAGTGAATAACAAAATGAATTTAGTTGTGTTCCTCATACAAAACATTCATATGACTGCTAAAGATTTGTACTATAATGCACATGTCCTTTTTAAAGCTTGAAAACTCAATCCCCCATTCATTGTAAATGGATCGAAAAGCGTGGAAGCCGTGAGCCACAAGATGAAAAAAATGCAAATGTCTTAGTGGCTTCCTGAGTCTATTTCCTCTCAAAATAGTTTTCTAAATTAAATGCAAATGCTGTTTCTCTGTCAATGCTTTTTTTTTTTTTTTTTTTAAACATATCTATAAATCTTATCATAAACTAACACATATCTAGCATTAGATTTCGTATAGATACTGATAGTGGTGTTTGAGGTTGACAACATGTTAAAGGGACAATTCACAAATTCAATCACAAATTCTGTCATCATATATTCACCCTTAAATTCTTCCATGTATGACTTACTTTCTTTTGCAAGACACAAAAGGATGTATTTTCAGAAATGTTTCAGCCTTATATTTGTTCATTCAATGGAAGTCAATGGTAACCAAAACATTATTCAAAACTTCCCTTTTTGTGTGTTCAGTTTTTATATATTTCAGTTGATCATTTTTAGAGTTTTTTTGAATATTATTATTTTAGTAATTTTAGTACTTTAAAGGGTTACTTGATGAAAATTCTGTCACTCTCATAACTTTCCACACCCGTAAGACCTTCGTTCATCTTCTGAACACAAAGTAAAATATTTTTGATCAAATGTTTAAGCGACAAGAAAACTTTGTGTCAAGGCAACATTTCTCATTTTTATTAAAATTCAAGTTTTTTTTTTAAACTAATATTTACATTGTATTTCAGATTTATTGCTTTATTATTATATTTAATTTAATTTAATATTTTTTTTTAATTGTTCTAATACATAGTTATTAATATAGTTTAATATTTAGTGCATACAGTTAAATATATTCTTTTGTACTTTTTAATAATAACAAAACTGTTATAAAGAAAAAAAATCATGGAGAAAAAAAAACAATGAAAAGAATTCTCATTTTTGGGTTACTATTCTCCTTTAATATTGTCTATTGTTAATAGTGTCTTACATTAGTTATCCTTTTGCAGTAACTGCTGAAATCTTAAATGTTTAGTGAGTCAGCTTGGTCAAAAAGAAATATACATGACTCACATCTGCAGCAGATTCAACAGAAGCCCAGTTCTGATCATCACTACCATTCACCAGTAGAAGAGGACACTTTATTCTCCCAACCTATGCACATTTATAAAACAGAGACCTGACATTACAAATAATAATAATTATTTGTACTACGAACTACAGTATATACTGTATGATCAAACCAATGTCAAAGTCATACTCACGTCCACCTTGAGAGCCGGGTCTGAGGGAATCGGCAAGATGATGTCTCTTTGTATTACCTGGTTCTCTTCATTCAAACGTACCTTATCCATATGCCTGCAATGAACATTAATTGTAACTGAAACATCTCTATTTCCAAAAATTGTAGGATGTCATATGAGTGGGCTTGTTATGGTCCTCAGGCACTTGTTAAATTAGCGGACAGGGAGACAAAATTAACAGTGTGCAGAAAAGGTCAAATATCACCATTCAGTAAATTCCAAAGTTATAATGAGTTTGTATTTTAATCAGCTCCCCACTGCATTGGTTAGGAAGTCCCTTGTCAGTTACTGAATTTTTGTTCATTTACAATATAAATAAACATGGAGAGAAATAATGAATTTATTATTACTGTTATTTATATTATAGCTTTAGATGAGGCTCAGTCAGGTTGTGAATTAATGTTTAACATCCACTCACTTTTTTATCTCCTCAAAGACTTCAAAAAGAGATTTATCAATAGGAACCACATGACTTCCGCTGATACACACACAGCACTGGGGCTACAAGACAGCAAAATGACATTAAATACTAAAAATCTGCAAAAAAAAAATGTAGATAACTTTACATGTGTGTATGCAGGTCAAGCAAACCTTGATAACTTTGGAGTAGGCTGCCATACTGAGTGTGACGGCACTTCCAAAAGATAGCCCAAGCATTGCCAGATGATCCTGCTGGACCTTCGGATGATTTTGCAAAATCTGGTATGCTTTCTAAAGGGACAATGTATATACAAAGTAAGTGGGATATAGAGTTCATCTGGAAACAAATGCAATGCATGGGTAACAAATTAAATGGCAAATGTTGGTGAAGATCAGCAAAGATGTCATATCAAATTTGGTCCACATTAGGCAACTGTCAAATGTTCTGAAATACCTCAAAGTAAGACACATTAACATCAGCTGTTCTCAGCTCTTCTGGAGCGAGGTACTCAAGTGCCATTGATGCAAAGCCATGAGATGCAAGCAGGGCAGAACGATACTCGACCAAACCGCCACCTCCTCCCCACATGTCCAGCACTCCTGGGTATGGCCCTGGGCCTAAAAAACACAGCAAGTTATTTACAAGCAATTTAACTTGTTTAAAGTCAAAATCTTTTCTACCATATTGTGATGCAAGTGAAACGGATTATTGAGAGAGAAAAAAAAAGTACTTAGTTCTATACATCAGTTGTTAATTGGATGGAAGCAGATCTAAATGTGACACTGCAGTCGATTGTAAGAAAGGGGCTGGGTTTAAGTGGACTAAAAGATGAGTTTGGCAAGTGTGGCGTACGTCACCATTTCACTGGAATATCAAGTCAAGATATTATATTTAATTACGAGGACAAAATAAAAAAGAACCTATACCGTTGAATGGTATAAAAACATGCATTTAAAAAAATAATAGGGAGAATTTTCATTTCATGCCGACTTTAATGAAAAATGGTGCAACTATCAAGTAAAATGTAATACATATTTTCCTTGAGTATACAAATCTTAAAAAGGTGTTTAAAAATATTTTTAAATGTAAAACAGTATTTATAAATAACAGGAACTAAAGGATAAACAGAGTAAGAAAAAGGGCCAGTTTACACCTTGTCACTTCATGCAATTTTACAGATCGGATCTGTTCAGAAATTAATAACCCTTGGTATCATAGAAGAGTTGTATTTTATTCACTGCATGTATGGATTGTATTTTTAATATATTATGAGCATTTCATCATTGTGTGTATACCTGGAGGAAGAAATAAAGTTCCTCGTACTCCTTTCGTTCCTCCATATCGTGATGAGGAACTGAACTAAATACAATATGCAGTGGATGCGTGTTTTTTCCCCATAATCCCCTAAGGTGAGGATGTAGGGTAGGACTAGGGGTTGGTATTTGTTGTAGCATTGTGCAATCAGTGATGGAATCTTTTGAATCGGCAATGAGGCATAGCCACTACATATTGGATTTAATCCAGTACATCATTGCTCTATTGGCTGTAGCGAGAACAGTCTAATCTAAGTTACCTGAGTCCAGATCGACTTCCTGGTATGGGCCTCATGCTCCATAGCAACCCCATCTGCTCTGTACCTTCATATGTGCCTCCCAAACATTCATCTTTTGCCACTACATTTCAACAGGATATATATACACATGTCATTCATGCACACTGCAACAATGTTTTATGTTATTACTGTCTAGATAATTGTTTATTCTACAAAATGATCAGCTTGTGAATTCCATGATTGTATATTTTTGTGCCCATCAGCTAAAATTAGTTTTATATGGTCTCTAGTTGGTCGAAGCAGGTTATTTATCATCATCCAAGATAGATTAGGTAGTTGATCAGCTAGATTACCATCTAGTCAGGCTAGGGATTTCTATTCATTACCTCCCTTACAACAATTCACTATGGTAAACATAGTTTATTTCTTTCTGTCCCCGAAGGATAATTGGTTTTGCAGTAAGACCAGCATTACAATACATTAAAAACAACATTAAAAAAACTACAAAAGACAACAGGCCCAAATAATTACCTACTTCCCCTCATGCCCGAATTTAACAAAGAAATTAGTAGTGGGAATGAATGAATGTTTATACCTGTTACTACTAACAGAGGGAAATCTAAATCGAGACCCTAAGGCATAAACTGAAACTAAGAATAAGAGAATGGGAACTAACCATTAAGATGGATCAGGCTTTTCTAACTATCTGGTAATTATACAGGTCAGTAGAATAGTGAAATACTAGAATCTTACTACTGTTATTAACTATTTTCACCAGACCAGTCTTTGCCTTCACACTTAGACTGCACAAAATAGCAAATGTCAAAACTGACTCAATATAAGATTTGTAAAACAAAGTCATCAAGGACCTATCAATTTTAACCCTTGAGCATTGTTCAAATTCACTACCCTTTCGTTATTTTAACTGCTTTAAAAATGTATCAGATAAATATTTTTTTCAAATTGTTTTGCTTAAATCTATTAATCAACCTCAGTCCTGATCAAAATCTTTGACACGTTTTTTCCCAAATCAGTGACATCATTTATGAATTTGGCATTTATGAATTAAAGAGTTAAAATCCTGATTTTTTTTTTTTTTTAAATTTAGTAGTTTTGATCAGAACTGAGGTTGATTAATAGATTTAAGCAAAAAAATTTGAAAAAAATGTTTATCTGATACATTTTTAAAGCAGTTAAAATCGAAGCCACGAACATAACGAAAGGGTAGTGAATTTGCCCACAGAGTACTGTTGAGTTTTTGAAAATTTTCAAAGCATTTTCCCAAAATATGTGTCAAAATAAGATTTGTCACCAAAAATCATTCCATTTGCTGAAACACGGAGGAAGTTATGGCCAAATTAAGACTCAAAAATTCCCCATAGTGGATGAAAACATCCCGAACAGCACATAAGGGTTAAACTTAGACAGAATTAAACTGCTCAGAAGTGACAGTAAAGACTTTTAAATTGTTACAAAAAATTAATTAAAAGCTTTTGAACTCTATTCATCAAAGAATTCTAAAAAAAAAAAAAAAAAATGTATTGCAGTTTCCACAAAAATATTAAATACACTGAAAATTCAAGTAGTAGTCGCTGAATTCAAGTAGTAGTAGCTTTATCCATTACAGGATTTACAATTATTATAAACATTTATTTTATATTGTAATAATATTTCATAATATTACCGTTTTACTGTATTTTGATCATATAAATGAAGCTTTGGTACCCTTAATAGACTTTTGAAAAAAATTGAATAGTTGTGTATGTTGGTAAGGACTTGTAAGTGTCAAGCACTAGAAAGCACTACGCACCTGTCTATTCCATGTTCATCGCTGATGTAGTGTCCAAACGCCTCCCAGAAATCCTGGTCTTCTAACTGATGTAGAGAGTGTAATGTCACCTCTTGATTTGGCAGTAAATTCATTATGACAATCTGAATCCACGACTGGGCTGGACATTTAGCAGAGGACATGTCTCTTTCTCAGTGCTTACAGTCCTATACATAATCAAATGAGAGATTGAAAAGTGTCTGAACATTGTAATTTTTCTCCATTAAACTGTATTGTCCTGTAGAATAGAATAATCATCATTGTCATTATACACAAGTATAATAAAACTCTATTTGGCTTCTCCATGTAATTAAATAAACTGAATAAGAGCTCATAATCATTAAATATCAGTAAAATAATTAAAATAAGTAGCAGCACATGAGCAACTGCATGACCTTAAAGTGACTTTATGCCAAATGTTTAGTCATTAATCAATAGTACTTGTGTGTGTGCATGTCTGTGTATATATTTTAAAAAGAGCTCAGCGTTTCTTCTCACTGCTCAGTGAAAAAGCTGTAATGGAAGCCACAGCTCTAGCATAGAAATATATCATTCTTTTACTTCTTGATTTTATTGTCCTGAACTGTTTTCTGGAGGGCAGCAATTCAAAGATGGAGTAGCCAGGGTATGTAAGTGTATACATCCACTGACATATTGGTTTTGAATTTGTAGTTGATTTGGGTTTATGAATGGTTGATATATAAAGTGGAGTTTGCATGCTCTCTACATGTCTGTGTGAGTTTCCCCCACAATCCAAAGGTTGTATAAGAAAGAGATATGTACTGTGTACAGGGAGTGCAGAATTATTAGGCAAATGAGTATTTTGACCACATCATCCTCGTTATGCATGTTGTCTTACTCCAAGCTGTATAGGCTGGAAAGCCTACTACCAATTAAGCATATTAGGTGATGTGCATCTCTGTAATGAGAAGGGGTGTGGTCTAATGACATCAACATCCTATATCAGGTGTGCATAATTATTAGGCAACTTCCTTTCCTTTGGCAAAATGGGTCAAAAGAAGGACTTGACAGGCTCAGAAAAGTCAAAAATAGTGAGATATATTGCAGAGGGATGCAGAAGTCTTAAAATAGCCAAGCTTCTGAAGCGTGATCATCGAACAATCAAGCGTTTCATTCAAAATAGTCAACAGAGTCGCAAGAAGCGTGTGGAAAAACCAAGGCGCAAAATAACTGCCCGTGAACTGAGAAAAGTCAAGCGTGCAGCTGCCAAGATGCCACTTGCCACCAGTTTGGCCATATTTCAGAGCTGCAACATCACTGGAGTGCCCAAAAGCACAAGGTGTGCAATACTCAGAGACATGGCCAAGGTAAGAAAGGCAGAAAGTCGACCACCACTGAACAAGACACACAAGCTGAAACGTCAAGACTGGGCCAAGAAATATCTCAAGACTGATTTTTCTAAGGTTTTATGGACTGATGAAATGAGAGTGAGTCTTGATGGGCCAGATGGATGGGCCCGTGGCTGGATTGGTAAAGGGCAGAGAGCTCCAGTCCGACTCAGACGCCAGCAAGGTGGAGGTGGAGTACTGGTTTGGGCTGGTATCATCAAAGATGAGCTTGTGGGGCCTTTTCGGGTTGAGGATGGAGTCAAGCTCAACTCCCAGTCCTACTGCCAGTTTCTGGAAGACACCTTCTTCAAGCAGTGGTACAGGAAGAAGTCTACATCCTTCAAGAAAAACATGATTTTCATGCAGGACAATGCTCCATCACACGCGTCCAAGTACTCCACAGCGTGGCTGGCAAGAAAGGGTATAAAAGAAGAAAATCTAATGATATGGCCTCCTTGTTCACCTGATCTGAACCCCATTGAGAACCTGTGGTCCATCATCAAATGTGCAATTTACAAGGAGGGAAAACAGTACACCTCTCTGAACAGTGTCTGGGAGGCTGTGGTTGCTGCTGCACGCAATGTTGATGGTGAACAGATCAAAACACTGACAGAATCCATGGATGGCAGGCTTTTGAGTGTCCTTGCAAAGAAAGGTGGCTATATTGGTCACTGATTTGTTTTTGTTTGGTTTTTGAATGTCAGAAATGTATATTTGTGAATGTTGAGATGTTATATTGGTTTCACTGGTAAAAATAAATAATTGAAATGGGTATAAATTTGTTTTTTGTTAAGGTGCCTAATAATTATGCACAGTAATAGTCACCTGCACACACAGCTATCCCCCTAAAATAGCTAAAACTAAAAACTAAAACTTCCAAAAATATTCAGCTTTGATATTAATGAGTTTTTTGTGTTCATTGAGAACATGGTTGTTGTTCAATAATAAAATTAGTCCTCAAAAATACAACTTGCCTAATAATTCTGCACTCCCTGTATGCTGCCGCCAATTATATTATAGTGCAATTTGAAATAGACAGTTATAATGTAAATTAAAATATAGAATTTTTATTGTATACAAAAATACCTCACACTATAATTAAACGTACAATTATCTAAATGTACAAAAATCGAATTGAGTTGATCAGCCAGTTTAATTCGACTCTGTGAAATGGAACAACTGATTCATTGAAAAAAATCTGACTAATAAACATTTATAAATTGGGCATCGCTATCAAGAATGTGCCATGTAGAGCTAATGTGGGTGCTAAGATTTTCAGTGAATAACTTTGTTGACACAATATGGCTTCCAAGACTTGGAATATAAGGCAAGGGTCATGTGCTAACTCTGGAGCTTTTCCATCCTTTTTGAAGCTTAAAATATCCATCCAGCATTTATTGTCATGAAATGGAAAGATGAAATATCTCACTTGATTCCACAAAAAAGGAATAATGTTAATGCAAGTAAATGATAAATGTTGGTAGCTGACTGACAGTCTGATAAGCATTTGTGAAATCAACCACATCATTACTATATAATTTCCACAGCAATGCCACAGGCATATTGTTGTTATTAGCCAACAACTCTTTGAAAAAAATTAAATAATTGGTAAAAAGGAGGTACCACGATAATTTTTGATTTTGCCTGAAGAAAATAAGTCTGTACCTAACAGGTGCCAACATGATATAGTCCGATAAGATTAGATCAGGCGTGATTAGTTTCAGATATTAGACTGATCCGAGCAGAGAAAGGGGCAGAAATGATGTCTGAAATAAATAACAAACAGAACAACATATGATAAATCGCAGTAATGGTCTTTACTTCCCGAAAAATTCACAACATGTTATCACCATAGAAAACTGAGTGAAATCCGCAATACACTTAAGGCATGTGACAGGGCTGAAGTTGAGCTCGGTGTTGTTTAGTGAGACCCACCCGGAAAGAGGAGAAGTGTTTTCACCGCGAAGTGTATGCTGGTTAGAATGATGTCATGCTGACGAAAGTCAAAAACGTCTCGCGAGGGAAAGACAAGCGTATGGCAAGCCGTTTTAGCCATAGACATACAGCTCTGGAAAAAATTAAGAGACCACTGCAATTTTTTCTTAAATCAGCATCTCTACAAGTATGGAAGCCATTCCATTCCAGTGTCTGTTGAATTCCAACACAGGCACACCTCATTCTACAGAATGAGGTGCTGATTAGGTGATCACCTGAACCAAATCTTATTTAATGAGGAAAAGTATAAAAAAAACACTTCTGTGGTCATCACTATCCTCTTGCAGTAGGACCAGCTGGGTGGCAAAAACAGTGCTAGTAGTAATCAAAAGTATTTAGAATCAAAAAATAACTATTGACCATGCCAAAAAAGTTGAAAAGGAATGTTTTGAGTGAGGAAAAGAAGGGTTCAATTCTGGCTTTACTGGGAGAGGGATACAGTGAGCGTCGGGTTGCTTCCATCCTTAAAATTTCAAAGACGGCGGTTTATAAGAACAAGGTCAAGCAGCAGACATTGGGGACAACAAAGCTACAGACCGGCAGAGGGCGAAAACGACTCTCCACTGACCGGAATGACCGCCAACTCATTCGAATGTCACTCAACAACCGTAGGATGGCATCAAGTGACCTACAAAAAGAATGGCAAAAGGCAGCTGGGGTGAAGTGCACGGCGAGGACGGTTTGAAACAGGCTCCTAGGGGCAGGGTTGAAGTCGTGCAAAGCTAGAAAAAAGCCCTTCATCAATGAGAAGCAAAGAAGAGCCAGACTGAAGTTTGCAAGAGACCATAAGGATTGGACTGTAGAAGAGTGGAGTAAGATCATCTTCTCTGATGAGTCCAATTTTCAGCTTTGTCCAACACTTGGTCGTCTGATGGTTAGACGGAGGCCTGGAGAGGCCTACAAGCCACAGTGTCTCGCACCCACTGTGAAATTTGGTGGAGGATCGGTGATGATCTGGGGGTGCTTCAGCAAGGCTGGAATCGGGCAGATTTGTCTTTGTGAAGGACGAATGAATCAAACCACGTACAAGGTTGTCCTGGAAGAAAACTTGCTTCCTTCTGCTCTGACAATGTTCCCCAACTCTGAGGACTGTTTTTTTCAGCAGGACAATGCTCCATGCCACACAGCTAGGTCAATCAAGGTGTGGATGGAGGACCACCAGATCAAGACCCTGTCATGGCCAGCCCAATCTCCAGACCTGAACCCCGTTGAAAACCTCTGGAATGTGATCGAGAGGAAGATGGATGGCCACAAGCCATCAAACAAATCCGAGCTGTGTGAATTTTTGCACCAGGAGTGGCATAAAGTCACCCAACATCAATGTGAAAGACTGGTAGAGAGCATGCCAAGACGCATGAAAGCTGTGATTGAAAATCAGGGTTATTCCACCAAATATTGATTTCTGAAATCTTCCTAAGTTAAAACATTAGTATTGTGTTGTTTAAAAATGAATATGAACTTATTTTCTTTCCATTATTCGAGTCTGACAACACTGCATATTTTTTGTTATTTTGACCAGTTGATGCTTTTGGCAAATAAATGCTCTAAATTACAATATTTTTATTTGGAATTTTGGAAAAATGTTGTCAGTAGTTTATAGAATAAAACAAAAATGTTAATTTTACCCAAACAGATACCTATAAATGGTAAACCCAGAGAAACTGATAATTTTGCAGTGGTCTCTTAATTTTTTCCAGAGCTGTATGCTGCGTCCGAAATCGCCTACTTCTCTACTATAGCTGGGTTTCAGTCACGTGATTATGATGACACGCGAAGGCGGGGCGATTTCAGATGGAGGGCAGGAAGCAAAAATGCGAATACGTCTATGGAGAAAACCGTTGCGGAGAGTCCGTATTGTACGAATTTAGAACCAGTTTCAAGAAATAGATACAAAAAATTAGTGAACAGATAATTTGGACGTGACCCGTGTTCCCACTGATCCCCTCTGATTGTGGTTGTTGTCAGCTGTTTCGGTTCGGAGCTTTCGGCTGTCTGCATCAGATCTGGGCTCTCATCTGTCTGTTGGAGATCCAACATAGCCTCTGCACATTCCAACCGTCTTTGTTGGTCTTCCTTGAGCTTCATCCTCTGCTCTCGTTTAAGAGACGCCTCTGATTTGGGCTTAGTTTTTTAACCTAGGTTGACCGTCGGAGCGCAATCTACCGACTCAACGTCACCCAAAGCGCTAGGGCAGCCTAAAAATTCCCAATGAAGTCCACATTAGACTACCGCTAACTTAATAATCATTACGAAGTAAATGAGCATTTAACGACAACCTAATGCTACATAAACACAGACACAATAAAAAACAACAAAACTCCAGTTATAATTTTTGACATTCTTGTGATTCTTTAAAACACATGTGATTCATACGAGAGCGGATTGGTTCACTTCAAGGCTTGAAAATGTTTATTGGAGAATATTTTAAAGTGTCTTTGGAGAAAATGAACGTGAAAGAGTTCAGTCACTCTTGTGTGCTTTTTATTACAGAATAACTGAATCTTGGGGAGTCAAACACGCCTGTGAATGGAACATTTCTGCAACGCGTGATGTGATGCTTCATCCGCAAACGTCACAAAAAAAGGACATAAAAGTTTGTTCGTGTCTTTAAAAAACTGTTTGTTTGTATTAATAGTCCATCTAATCTAAAATGACAGTGAATGAATTAAAGACTTAAAGGTTTTTTATAAAAAAAAAAACACGTTGGCTAGCAACGTTAACATACCTCCGACGAAGTGGTCGCTGCAGTCACGGGCATTAACAGACTCTGCTCCTCCCGACCGCAGATGTACGTTAGAAATCCACTTTTTATGGCTTGTCTCAGTGAGCTTTTGACATTTCTCACCTTTATGAGTGACAATCTTCGGTACTCTATAAAAACCCTTTCTTTTTTCTCGATTTAAACGATTGGAGCAGCTGTAAACTACACAAAACATTGGCATTTTTTCAGATGGCAGATCCTCAGCTTCTCACTTCCTGCCCTCCATCTGAATTTCGCGCTCTCGTGATATAGCAGCGTGACGTCACGTGAAACCAAGCTATTGAGTAGGCGAAAAGCAGTAGGCGAGCAAATAATATGTCCGAAACCTTAGTAGTCATAAAAGAGTAGGCGAGAATTACCTCGGTGACGTACTATTTCTTGCGAGATTGGGACGTACGTCTACTTAAAGTGCGCCCGGAATCGCCTACTTCTCTACTTTATAGTATGGGAAAAGCAGTAGCTGAGCGAATAAGTATGGCCGAAACCTTAGTAGTCATAAAAGAGTAGTAGAGACGTTCCCGGATGGCCTACTGCTTCCCCCAGATTCCTGAGCGCTTACTGATAAGTACTTTTCTATCCCAGGAGGCCACGGGAGAGGAAACGTCATAATCAAACACAGAGGAGAAAGAGGCGTTTTCAAATGTGAGGCTGCGTCCGAAATCGCCTACTCAATGAGTAGCTACTTAATTTCAATGAGTAGGTACTCAGCGAGCGCTAAAAGAGTATGAATGAAATCTCGTTGAGTATGAATGCGATCCAGAAATCATCCGATATGTTGACGTCATCATGTGACCTACAACACAAGCGCAACAACTTAAAAGATATGAGTGACAGGTTTAATTAATCTGTCTGTAAATATCTTGATATTGATTAAACTTGCTCATTTTCTGGTCTTGTTGAAGAAACAGCTCCACATTTATACATTTGCGGTTAATTTCAGTTCTTATATTTTCAACCCTACTAATGTGACCCACAGTTTTATCCTTAAAGGTATTTTATTATTATAAAAACCCAAAATCGCAATCTCTTCAATATGTTCATTTATTTTATATGCAAAAATTTTCATCCACAAGCAAGTGACTTAAATAACCTGTTTCCCTCTTTTTCTTGAATTTAAGAATTCGTTTCATTCATCAGGCTTATAAATAACAAAATAAATATTTATATTTTTGATGCATTATGATGAATTATTCAGATATTTAACCTTATCATTGTACTTTTTTGTGCTCTGTATTTAATCTCATTATGATGTGCATAAACCCATGTTTGATTGTTCAGTTAAAGATACAACCATGGTATTTTCCCTGATCTTGTATGTAATTGTAAGTTCTGCAATAGATAATAATAAAAAAGACAGGAGTCACAGCTGCACTAACACCTCACAGCATCAGTAACTCGACAACCCTACCTAGTACGGTTTTCCTCAGCGTCGGGCAGCTGCTCGAAGATCCCACCTTTAGAGAAGAATGATTTTGTACTCAGAAAATGTAAGTATTACTACTAAAAATAAGATTACCCCAGAATGAATTGCATTGCCAGCTCACTCCAACACTTACACACAATAATAATGATAAATGCTGCCCAATACTTCATTATATTACTTCTTACTGAAAATGATGTTTTAGTAAAGCAAGCAAAATGTCATTTGTTTCGTCATATGACAGCTATGCATGAACACACACTAGACAAGTGCAGTCAAGGTGAATACATCTCAATTTTGAGTCAAGCAATGAATTAATAAAATAATTATATTTTATTTACTGACAACAATTGGAAACATAAATGAGTAAAAGAATGAATAAAAGTAAGCACAATAAATAAATACATATACAAGTCAACAACACATGAAACAAAGCTTTATTCAGACTTATTGTACTAATAATCACATACAGGCGTTGAACCCTCCTACTGTCCATCCTTCTGCCATCTCAACACAGCTGTGCCAATTCTGCAGCTTTCTTTTGATGAAGCAGCTGATCACCATGAACATCTTCACCTGTCTTTGCAAACATTGAAGGATGAATTCACGTGCTGTAATTCCAACAGACGCGATTCTCTGTACTGCGGGGCAAACTAACATGGCGGCGCCCATCGCGCGTATATCTCAACTAACGCGATCATTATAAAGGTGTTTAGACAGCAAAACACATCCACTTGCACATATTTGACAATCAGAATATCAGATATTTCATGCTATAGTCATCAAATTTGCTAATATTTTGAATAAAAAAGGACAAATTAAATAAAAGCAGATCATCAGTCATACAGCGCTTTTGAGGTTGCCGTGTGTCACGTGACAAGCAATGACGCGTCACCATGGAAACAGTAAAGTGACACGTTCTAAATGACGGTCGCCTTGAAAAACTAACGCTGGGCGCTCAACCATAATATTTTAAATTTACGTGCGAAAGGGTTAATTCAGATACTTGCATTAGTACTTTGTGCTGTGGTGAATGCCGTTCAAACTTCAGTGCGTGGCGCTGGAGCTTCTATTGGGCTCTTCCTGAGGTGATTCTTCAGCGGGAGTTTCAAAACGGAATTAACTATTTGCAAGATGCCGGAAAATAAAAGAAGAAGAATGTCTCATCGAGGATGGAAGTGACTGAGGATGGCTGAGCTCGTGTTTAGGTGTTATAAAGATAACTCTGGGCACACCTATTTTGGGCTTTTGGACCAATAGAGAACATGGACTTTTAGCGGGAGAACTTTCCTTTCTCCTCCAGTGAACTGCCACCTTATCGTGGTGGAGGGGTTTGAGTGCCCGAATGATCCTAGGAGCTATGTTGTCGGGGGCTATATGCCCCTGGTAGGGTTTCCCAAGGCAAACAGGTCCTAGGTGATGGGCCAGATAAAGAGCAGTTCAAAACCCCATATGGATTTTAAAAAAACAAAGGCCGTTACGTCGCCCGGTATGGCGCAACCGGGGCCCCACCCTGGAGCCAGGCCTGGGGTTGGGGCTCGTAGGCGAGCGCCTGGTGGCCGGGTCTTTCCCCACGGGGCCCGGCCGGGCTCAGCCCGAATGAGCGTCGTGGGGCCGACCTCCCGTGGGCCCACCACCTGCGGGAGGAACCATATGGGGCCGGTGCATTGTGGATTGGGCAGTGGCCGAAGGCAGGGGCCTCGGCGACCCAATCCCCGGGCACGGAATCTGGCTCTAGGGACATGGAACGTCATCTCGCTGGCGGGGAAGGAGCCTGAGCTTGTGCGGGAGGTCGAGAGATACCAACTAGAGATAGTCGGGCTCACCTCCATGCACAGCTTGGGCTCTGGAACCCAACTCCTTGAGAGAGACTGGACTTTTCGCTACTCTGGAGTTGCCTGCGGTGGAAGACGGCGGGCTGGTGTGGGCTTTCTCATAGCCCCCCAGCTCAGCCGCCATGTGTTGGAGTTTACCCCGGTGAACGAGAGGGTCGCTTCACTGCGCCTTCGGGTCGGGGATAGGGCTCTCACTGTTGTTTGTGCTTACGGGCCGAATGACAGTGCAGAGTACCCGGCCTTCTTGGAGTCTCTGGGAGGGGTGCTGGAAAGTGCTCCGAACGGGGACTCTGTCGTTCTACTGGGGGACTTCAACGCTCACGTGGGCAGCGACAGTGCTACCTGGAGGGGTGTGATTGGGAGGAACGGCCCCCCTGATCTGAACCAGAGCGGTGTTCTGTTATTGGACTTCTGTGCTAGCCACGGTTTGTCCATAACGAACACCATGTTCAAGCATAAGGGTGTCCACCATTACAAGTGGCACCAGGACACCCTAGGGCGGAGGTCGATGATCGACTTTGTAGTTGTTTCATCTGACCTCCGGCCGTATGTCTTGGACACTCGGGTGAAGAGAGGGGCGGAGCTGTCAACTGATCACCACCTGGTGGTGAGTTGGATCAGATGGCAGGGGAGGAAGCTGGACAGACTCGGCAGACCCAAACGTACTGTGAGGGTCTGCTGGGAACGTCTGGCCGAGTCCCCTGTCAGAAAGATCTTCAACTCGCACCTCCGGCAGAGCTTCAACCAGATACCGAGGGAGGCTGGAGACATTGAGTCTGAGTGGACCATGTTCTCTACCTCCATTGTCGACGCAGCCGCTCGAAGCTGTGGCCGTAAAGTCTCCGGTGCCTGTCGTGGCGGCAATCCCCGAACTCGGTGGTGGACACCGGATGTAAGGGATGCCGTCAAGCTGAAGAAGGAGGCCTATCGAGCCTGGTTGGCTCGGGGGACTCCTGAGGCAGCTGACGGGTACCGGCAGGCCAAGCGGACTGCAGCCCGGGTAATTGTGGAGGCAAAAACTCGGGTCTGGGAGGAGTTCGGTGAGACCATGGAGAAGGATTATCGGTCGGCCCCGAAGAAATTCTGGCAAACCGTCCGGCGCTTCAGGAGGGGGAAGCAGTGCCCTGCCAACACTGTTTACAGTGGGGGTGGGAATCTGCTGACTTCAACTGGGGACATCGTTGGGCGGTGGAAGGAATACTTTGGGGATCTCCTCAATCCTACCGACACGTCTTCCACTGAGGAAGCAGAGGCCGAGGACTCAGAGGTGGGCTCACCCATCACCCAAGCTGAGGTCACTGAGGTAGTTGGAAAGCTCCTTGGTGGCAAGGCAGCGGGGGTGGATGAGATACGCCCTGAGTACCTCAAGTCTCTGGATGTTGTGGGGCTGTCTTGGCTGACACGCCTCTGCAGCATCGCGTGGCGGTTGGGGACAGTGCCTCTGGACTGGCAGACCGGGGTGGTGGTCCCTCTTTGTAAGAAGGGGGACCGGAGGGTGTGTTCCAACTACCGAGGGATCACACTCCTCAGCCTCCCCGGGAAAGTCTATGCCAGGGTATTAGAGAGGAGAATAAGGCTGATAGTCGAACCTCAGATTCAGGAGGAACAATGCGGTTTTCGTCCCGGTCGTGGAACACTGGACCAGCTCTATACCCTCTCTAGGGTGCTGGAGGGTTTATGGGAGTTTGCCCAACCAGTCCACATGTGTTTTGTGGATCTGGAGAAGGCATTCGACCGTGTCCCTCGTGGTACCCTGTGGGGGGTGCTCCGGGAGTATGGAGTCTGGGGCCCTTTGCTAAGGGCTGTCCGGTCCCTGTATGAGCGGAGCAGGAGCTTGGTTCGCATTGCTGGCAGTAAGTCAGACCTGTTCCCAGTGCATGTTGGACTCCGGCAGGGCTGCCCTTTATCTCCGGTCCTGTTCATAATCTTTATGGACAGGATTTCTAGGCGCAGTCAGGGGCCGGAGGGAGTCTGGTTTGGGGACCACAGGATCTCATCCCTGCTTTTTGCGGATGATGTGGTCCTGTTGGCTCCATCGGGCCAGGACCTCCAGTGTGCATTGGGACGGTTTGCAGCCGAGTGTGAGGCGGCTGGGATGAGGATCAGCACCTCCAAGTCTGAGACCATGGTTCTCAGTCGGAAAAGGGTGGCTTGTCCTCTTCAGGTTGGTGGAGAGCTCCTGCCTCAAGTGGAGGAGTTTAAGTATCTTGGGGTTTTGTTCACGAGTGAGGGAAGGAAGGAACGCGAGGTTGACAGACGGATCGGTGCAGCTTCTGCAGTAATGCGGTCAATGTACCGGTCTGTCGTGGTGAAGAAGGAGCTGAGCTGCAAGGCGAAGCTCTCGATTTACCAGTCAATCTACGTTCCTACTCTCACCTATGGTCATGAGCTTTGGGTCATGACTGAAAGAATGAGATCCCGGATACAGGCGGCCGAAATGAGCTTTCTCCGCAGGGTGGCAGGGCGCTCCCTTAGAGATAGGGTGAGGAGCTCGGTCACTCGGGAGGAGCTCAAAGTAGATCCGTTGCTCCTTCACATCGAGAGAAGTCAGCTGAGGTGGCTCGGGCATCTGTTTCGGATGCCTCCTGGACGCCTCCCTAGGGAGGTGTTCCGGGCATGTCCCACCGGGAGAAGGCCCCGGGGAAGACCTAGGACACGCTGGAGAGACTATGTCTCTCGGCTGGCCTGGGAACGCCTCGGTGTCCCCCCGGAAGAGCTGGAGGAAGTGTCTGGGGAGAGGGAAGTCTGGGAGTCTCTGCTCAGACTGCTGCCCCCGCGACCCGGCCCCGGATAAGCGGTGGAAGATGAATGAATGAACTTTCCTTTGTCTCTCTTTATGGCTTAATTTGCATGATCTGCTGAGGTGTCTGACTGAGTCCTTTTTCCTCCCAAGTACCTTAAAAGTAGAATAATGCATATTATCATGATATAATTCCAATATGTAGTTATAAAATTTACAGAGGAATGTTTTGAATCCAAGAATCATGGGTTTAGGAATTCTAAAGCACATATACATTCTTACTCTTGAATATGAGCATTTAGAGTGAAACTAACAGCTATCAGATGTAACTAAGTGTGGGTAATATGGAGACATGCATACAAAAAGAAAAACACAGGAAAAACACTTGGGAAATATTCATATTTTGATGAATGTCTCTATGTGTGTGCGTGGCCTTCTTGTCCCACAAGCTCTGGGCTTGTGTGGGCAAAAGGATTTGACCTGAGTTGATTCCGATCTTTTTGAAGTCAGGGAGACTTCCAGAGTGATCCTGTTTTACATCGGCACGTAGCCGGTAAAACTGTCGTTTGCCCCTGGGGGGTCAGGACAGGCCGGAGCCAGCTAAGATTTACCTATGTTAAGTCAGAAGGTTAAAAGCTTTTCCTAAAACCTAAAAATGAATTGATCATCAGTGATCCAGTCCAGACGCTACAGCGTCAATAGTTTCTGTTGCAACATTTGAGAGACTTTTGAGTAATACTGAAGATATTACTATAGATTACAGCAAAACCTCCCCCTTTTCCTTTCCAACGAGGTTTGTGTCGATAATAGTAACCTTGAGGGCTAGACTCATTTAAAGTAATGTAATCGTCTGGTTTTAGCCAGGTTTCTGTCAAACACAGCACATCTAGATTATTTTCTGTGATAATATCATTTACAATAAGTGCTTTTGAAGAAAGGGATCGAATATTCAGCAATCCAAGCTTTATCATTTGTGTATCTTTATTATCTCTGTTTTTTATTTGTTGAACATCAATTCAATTTTTACCCTTAAATGGATTCGAAGTTTTTTGTATTTATTTATTCAGGGTACAGACACAAAGTCTCTATGTGTTGGGATTTATCTGACTTCTGTGACGTGAGACAGCTAGCAGACGGTCGGTTTAGCCAGTCTGTCTGCTTCCTGACCTGGGCCCCAGTTAGTCAAGGTTGAACACTAAGACTAATTATCTATCTGCTAATTATCTCATCACTCCTACGAGCAGGAAGGAGTCCAGAACAAATTACAGTGTCTGACATCGTAAGTGCGAGTTCACACACCTCTTTAATGTTAATTTTGGTGATCTCCGACTGGCGAAGTCGAACATCATTCCTGCCGACGTGAATAATAATCTTAGAGTATTTGCGATTAGCATCAGCCAGCATTTTTAAATTTGCTTTGATGTCAGGCGCTCTGGCTCCTGGCAAACATGTGACTATGGTGGCTGGAGTCTCTATTTTCACGTTCCGTGTAATAGAATCGCCAATAACTAGGGCACTTTCAACAGGATTCTCAGTGGGTGCATCACTGAGTGGGGAGAACCTGTTTGATGTTCTAATCGGAATGGAAGAGAGGTGTTTTTTCCCACGACTAGGCCGCCTCACGGTCACAAACTTGCCCTGCTGCACGGGCTCTACAGTCGGAACCAAACAATGTACGGAGTTCACTAAGCTAGTCGCATCCAAAACAGTATCTGAAGCCCGTGCATTCTTACTATCCTCAATTAAAGTTTGGATGCGTCTCTCTAATTCTGAGATTTTCTCTGTCAGCCTGACTATTTCCCTGCATTTATGACATGTGAATCCCTCATCGCTGATAGAGAAAGCTATACTATGCATGTGACAGGCAGTGCAAGTAACAATGAAAGGAGAAGATGACACATCTTACCGTGTTCGTTGACTGATTTGACTTACCAGTTGTTCGATGAACTCATAGAAAAAGGAGAGCGCGGCAAAAATGATGGTGGGCACGGATGACAAGTTTACAAACTAGCATAATGCTAATGCATTGTGATAGTGATTTAGATTAAAAGATTAAAAACTAGCGATGTGAGATTAATGTGATAGGCAATATTAGACAATATCAGATATATAGTGATGATAAAGTAGACAACAAACAATGACAATAAATAGATTCAAAACAAAGCTATACGGAGCAACAAATTCAAACAATTCAGCAGTGAGGCAGACTGAAGCAATTGATCAGGAGCAATCGATCAGACGTTGTGGCCTCCTGCAGGGTTTGGGGCGAATGTGGGAATGTTTCTGGCCAGCTTGTCAAGTTCTTTGGGTGCCATGCCATGACTAGTGGCATGGACTTTCTGGAAAGGCTCCCACCCATTTGTTGCTGACGAAGGTTCTGGGATACCGGTTGGTGACATCTTGAGCAGTGGGCTTTCACCCCCTTTTTGCACTAGGAATTCTTGACTAGGAGGCCTGGGCCCACGGGCCAGGGGAAACTCTGTGACGGGTGTTTCCCCTCCCTAGTAACTTTGCAGGCTAAAAGAATATTTCAGTTCTCTGTGAACAGTGTCAAGTTCATCTTTTAAATAGTCTCTTTGTTGTACTAAAGTAAGGATTTCAGCTCGGGCCGCCTGCAGGTGGTTTTCACAGGCCTTGGCCTTAGCGTCCCTTTCTTTTAGTTCAGTCTCTGCTCTTGCTAGGAGAGCACCGCTTTGTTTTACAGTCAGTTCCTCCCTGGATTCGTTCTCCAATTGCTCTCTATGCTCTGTCTCTAGAGGGAGCTCTCCCAGGGCTTTTTGGAGTCTTTCCACCTCCTCTTGTAGCTCTGGGTTGTTTTCATCCGCTGTCCCGCCCAGGTCCTGGGTCTCGAGGAGTAGCTAGTCTAGGTGCTGTTGGGCATGGGCCTGTTCCTCCGGGCCTCCTCGGCCTGGAGCTTGAGCACTGCTGCTTCGTGCTCCAGGTGGATGTTGCTCTGTTTTCTGAGCCGTGCCTGGGCGATGAGGTTGTGGGCGAGTCCACCAACGATCTTGGCCCATTTTTTGTGGTTGTAGCTCTGGGTCGGATAGTGGGCCATCAGCCTGTTCAAGTCGTCGTCCAGCTGTTTGGTGCCAGGGCTGGATGATCGGGACATAGTGGCTCACTGTTGGTGAGAGAAAGACAGCACAAAGAGACCAATGCAAGTCTGCAGAATTAGCAAGCTACAGTAATATGTAATTATGTGCACGTAGTGTGATTTTGACAAACTTGTGCAGACAGTTAGACAGTCTTTGGCTGTGAATGGCCAGGTGGGGCCAATTTGTGTGGGTGATCGCCGGATCTAAATAAAGATTTTGACATGTAGCTTAGTTGGTCATCTAATGACTCCGGCTGCTTGGGTCATCAATCTATTATTCAGTTTTCCTTGATGGCTCTCAGAGGTTCTGCCTTTACGTGAACTGAAAGGTGAAAAGGCTTAAGCTTGCTATCACTGCTAGGGTTTATGGCTGGCCTGACGAATAATCACAGAATATCTAATATTCTATCGCTTATAATAAGTGAATGGGCAGTATTCCATTTATTCCATGCCTGGAATGAATTGGGATTGCTCAGGCCATTCGACTGCGGTGTCCTTGGGCACCCTGTTCCCCTTGTACCATGGTGCGACCACTCAAACAGCAATGACTTTTAGCACAGTTGGACAACACTCAACTGAAGCGTGTCAACGGCCAGACTGCCGTGTCAAAATTGGGTTTCCCTTTGGAGTCAGTCATTGCAGTGGTGTACCGCAGCAAATCGGGCGGTTCCATCGGTGGGGAAACCTAATCAGGGTAATTAACAAAAATTGGCCTTTTGGGCAGCTGGACTCGTTGACTCCAACACCTGAAGTGCCCAATTGCTGATGTTGGCTGCATGTCACCACCAATGGCACGAGAACAGAAATGTCCGAGATTCACACACAGCCAGCGTCAGGTCCGCCAGGCCAGGCGACTCCACTCACTGGCACTCAACCTGAAGACAACCGTCACTTCACCACAGAGCATTAGGGGGAGTACTATCTGCAAGTACACAAAATGGCTGAACAAATGCAACTTAATGTTAATTTAAATTTAATCCTTGCTTAAACCGAATTTAAATCATCAAGTATATAGGGTAAGAGAATGGATCTTAAAATGATAATAATCAGAATAAACTAGCTGAAAAGGAAAATTGAAATAAGCAATAGAGCAGAAATAAAACAATTCAAAGTGAAATCACAACAGAAAAGAGAGAAAGCCTTCTCTGTCTGGGACTGCCCACTAGGGGGGAGTACTACAAATGAGCAAATGCCAATGGATGACAGAGAAACTTAATTTAAATCCATACATATATACATATACATGTTTATATATTTATATACACTCAAATAGACAAATTATAAATGTAATAATACACATTTTGTAAACTATCAGTGATGTAAGTGTACATTGATTGGTCAAACACATGTCAAACACTGCCATCTGACATTTTTAAAAACCTGTGTAAACATATTTACTTCACAAACATGGAAAACAGTGATAACTGCATTTCTCTGTTGTCTATATGGTTGTTCTTTTCTCCATCTCAATGATATGCAACACTGCAAGTTGTAATAGGAGATTTCATCTCTTAGCCCCACTTTTTGCTCTTTCAGCCGTGTAAATGATGCGTCCCATATCCGTTATCACAAAACCCACGACACACAACAAACACAGCTCCGATCACGGCATCCTCCATCCACCGTTTTTTAGCATTTTTAAATGCCATGCTTAAAGACGACGCTCTCAGCTGCTTCAGAGTTCCTATTCCGGTCCAAATGCAATCAGGAACAATGGCCCATGGGAGAACTTAGTTCTCGGGGAACTATCCTAGTAGCTAGTTCCTGTAACTAGAACTATTCAGTCCGAAAGCCCCTAATAACCCACCTATATCTTACAAAGGGAATTGAAGTTTTACGGCCCAGCAGTTTTCTTAGTATGGTGTGGATAGTCAAAACTTCTGTGTATTGTCTTTTCTTCAGGTGGAGCTTTTGAAGGAGATCGAGAGATGAAGTTACTGGGTGATCTGGAGTCAATGGCGGCTTGTGCTGAAACAGTACGCTGAGGCATTGTTACTATAATAGCAGTTCTCGTTAGAGGTGCAATGAAAGGAGGAAATGTAGTGAAAGGAAAGTTGAATTGTAGTGTTTGTGACATAAATTTTTTTTTTTGTGAATTTGATTAATGTTTACATTTACATTTAATCATTTGCCAGATGCTTTTATCCAAAGCGACTTACAAGTGAGGAAAACAAACAAGTGATTTATGAAGAGGCAAATAGACAGATTTTTGTGAATCTCAATCTATTTAATTGGAATAATGCAACAATTCTAACCCCATATGTGAAAGGCATGATTTGCACAGGCCCCACCCACAATTGCTGACAGACATTGACTTGTACATAGTCTGCCATTTTCTCCAGGCTGGAGCAGCTGTAACGACAAGAATGTCTGAAGACGCAGTGGATTAGTTTTATTTTTGAAGGGAATGCAAATTCCTAAATTTGTTTGTCTGCAAGAATCATTTTCACACCAGACTGCTTTGTGAACAAATGTCAATAAAAAGGGACAATACAAAACACAGGGTTTTGCTAAAAAGTTGTAACTCAAGGATGGACCATTATCAACTGTTCGTGATCCAGCTTACAGTCTCCAGAATGACACTGCATATGGCAGTAATGAAAGGGAGAGTACGCACTTTATTAAAGTTCATCAGAGTTGATTTACGGATATATAGCTTACAAATCTTTACCTGTTATGGCTATTGCTTTTAGATTTTTTTTAGTATGCATAATATAATAAAATATTGCTTGTTGCCTCTTCAATTCCTGTCGTTTGCACAAGCACCCCCTGAAAAGGCATAAGGTCTGTATATATTTGTTTACTGTTAATTGTAACTGCTACTGAATATTCTGATCATTTTGCATTATTTTTTTCATTTTGTGCAATAAATTTTTGATTCAAGCATATTATTTTTTGATCCGTGACCACTACTATAGGCGGGTATTTAATCCCATACAAGACTGTTGTACCAGACCCTGTCTGACTGATAGCCAGACACTTTACTGATGAGTTTTATGACGTTTATTGTACTTCATACAAACGATTAAACATCTGTTTTCACTCCAGAAAATCACTGCAAGCGCTTAATAAAATACATTACAAGAAGTATGCATTTCAATATTGGGCGTTATGGAAACGTTGCCAAAATTTTCATTTCAGGCTGAACTATCCCTTTAAAGCTGCATGTTCCCCAAAACTTTTAAAGCTGCATGTGCTATCGGAATTTTGATAATTTCCACTTCTGAAGTCATGATTACGAGCTCATCGCATTCAAGTTTCAAAATGGGAGGCATTTGCTCATGTGCATTTTTTTTTTTACCAAGGAAACTTGTATTTACAGTAATTCTGAGCACAAAATAGCCAGGTTCAACCAGGGGCATCAATTGGGTATGGCAGAGTATGGCGACTGCCATACCTTGGCTGCCTGGTCAAGTCAATGCAACTTATATAATTTTATTCAATGTATGAACGGAGTTATATTACTATGTGTAACATATAATTTTGTATTTTTAAATAAAGAAAAGTAAGCAAATTAAAGCGATCTAGTTGTTATATTCGGGTCATGTAAGATCTACGAAATCGCCTACTTCTCTACTATATAGTAGGGGAAAAGCAGTAGGTGAGCGAATAAGTATGTCCGAAACCTTAGTAGTCATAAAAGAGTAGTCGAGAAGTTCCCGGATGGCCTACTGCTTCCGCACAGATTCTTGACCGCTCATCCGATAGATACTTTTCTATCCCAGGAGGCCACGGGAGAGGATACGTCATTATCAAACACGGAGGAGGAGAAAAGAGGCGTTTTCCAATGCGAGCATTGAAAAACAAAAACATGGTTCCTTGTGTTAAAATCGCATTTGTTGAACTACTGTTGAAGGTGTAAAGATGCTTAGCAGTATAGTTGGGATTTCACTGTAAAAACACATTTTATTTTATTTATTTATTTATTACAGCTAACAGGGGAGCTCTAATAAGCTCACGTACGTCACCAAAGTGGATTTACATAAATTCTAAACCATACACATCATAAAGACGCTTACTAATTGTTTATTTAACATCTGACAGGGAAATATTCAATAAGTTTTGCAGATGATAAGCACATCACAACATGAAATAGACATCTGAGTGATTTATGTAAACTATCCATTTAAGGTTGATGTTAAATAAGAATTGAGTTTAACACACCTGATCTAAGGTCAGTGTCCATTCACATGGAAAAAATCACACAAACAAAACCATAAAATCTTTAAGAAAAGGTATCTCTCCACAAACTCAGTTGAAATTGAAATAAAATACAAAACCTTTACTTCCTTCTCAAACTGTCCATCACTAGAACATCCATCATCATGCCATTAATTAAAAACACAATACAGATTTAAAACTATTAAATGTAAAGGGGTTCAACTTAAAATGAAGTTACTCATCTGAAATAGGACAGCTAGAGGTTTTTCTTTAATGCAGTTTTTAATTGAAGTAGAGATGCTTCCACAGAAATGCTAAAATCTTCTTCCATGCATCCTCTTGTGCGTATGCATGTGGTTTGGTTTCTCCGCCCCATAGCATGACAACTGCAGCAACAACACCAACATACATTCAGTAAAACACACACACGCACAAAATCGCAAATAAAGTCTAAAATTGGCATCAAGCCAATAAAAACAAAACAAAAAACAAAGATGAAATGAGACAGTCGATTATGCATGCATACCTTTCTGATTTGTCACATGTAGAAAGAAGTCAGTTGCACGAAAGAGAGGCGAATATGGTGGATCAAGTAGATGACCAGCCCCGGGATAGGTCAGGACTTCCAACAAGTGCCTATTTCCTGCTTTCTCCATCATCATCTTAATCTGGGTTTAACAGGTTAAGAAATTAAGAAATTAATTTATAATAAATTAGTAGTTAGTAAATGTTTCTTTTTCCATGAAATAAATGGTTCAAATGGGGCTTGAAATGCTTTTTCTTGTTAAAAAAAGTTGTTACTAGTTGTTCCTGCACTTGAAGATGTTTGATGATTTTTACATGTTATCCAAATTTAGGACATTTGAGTAGTTACAAAAAGTTACTAAAAGTTCCTCTGTTTAATTTTTCCCCTGTGGTTTATCTTTTTGTTTGTTGTCATGGATACTTATTGTTTTACTGATTTGATTCACACGTTCCATGTTCAGCTGTGTGTAAATATAAGTTATTTTTTAGTTGTTTTAGGTGTTTTTTTCTTCTTCTTTCTTTTGTGAAATAAAGTGTCCCGCCTCAACCTCTCGATCTTGCTACAAACATCTGACAACTACCTTTACAGTACAGTTATTTTCTTAACTGCCTGCAATATAATATACAGTGGTGTGAAAAAGTGTTTGCCCCCTTCCCGATTTCTTATTTTTTTTGCATGTTTGTCACACTTAAATGTTTCAGATCAAACAAATTTAAATATTTGTCAAAGATAACACAATCGTGTTTATCAATTACAATAATTCGTGATTGTTTAATATTCTATGTAAGTTTTGTTTTATCGGCCGCTATTATGCAAGTTCCTATGTGATGACTTTTATTTTGACGTGTTTCCACGAGCACCGTGCATATTGGGTAATAGGAAATAGAGAGCTCACGGCGCAGCAAACACTCAACATATGTGTGTTGCATCTGATTCGATCTCATAAACCCCGTCGAAAGCAATGGTTGTAAGTTTTTTGAATCATCCATCCGTTTAGTAAATGTTGCAAGAGTTTAACATAATATAATGAAAGATGTTCATGTTATTGGCGCTAACATGCTGTATTGATAATGGTTCTGAGTTAGCAATGTATCTATACACATTTCACTCATTACACTGTTAATAAGCATGATGTAATTTTGATTGTAATAAGTTTTCCATATTTCTTTTATTTAATTTACAGTTTTACTCGGTTCAATGGCTGTTCAATTGCCTGTGTAAACCACACATTGGAAAATTAAAGGAGCAAGGCGCTCATATCCTGGCTCTTGAATAGAGTTTGGCTTGCTGTTTATTTGTGTTACATGCTTGGAAAGCAAAACATATGAAGAGAACAGTACAGCCCTGTGTGGAAAAAGTCATTGCCCCCTAAACCTAATAACTGGTCGGGCCACCCTTAGCAGATAACTTGCGATAACTTGAAATGAGTCTTGTACGAAACGAGAATTTTGGCCCACTCATCTTTGGAGATATGTTGTAGTTCAGCCACATTGGAGGGTTTTAAGAGCATGAACTGCCTTTCTAAGGTCATGCCACACCATCTCAATAGGATTCGGGTCAGGACTTTGACTAGGCCACTCCAAAGTCTTCATTTTGTTTTTCTTCAGCCATTCAGAGGTGGGCTTGCTGGTGTTTTTTGGATCATTGTCCTGCTGTGGCTTGAAGCTTGAGCGGCTGGGCATTCTCCTTAAGGATTTTTTGGTAGACAGCAGAATTCATGGTTCCATTTATCACAGCATGTCTTTCAGGTCCTGAAGCAGCAAAACAGCCACAGACCATCACATTACCACCACAATATTTTACTGTGAGGCCTGCAGTTCTCTGGATGTTGTTGTGGGGTCTTTTGTGACCTCTTGGATGAGTCGTAGCTGTGCTCTTGGGGTAATTTTGGTTGGCCGGCCACTCCTGGGAAGGTTCAATGTTCCATGTTTTCTCCATTTGTGGATAATGGCTCTCACTGTGGTTCGGTGGAGTCCCAAAGCTTTAGAAATGGCTTTATAACCTTTTCCAGACTGATAGATCTCAATTACTCAGTTATTTGCGATCACATTTGTTCCTGAATTTCTTTGATCTTAGCATGATGTCTAGCTTTTGAAGATCTTTTGGTCTACTTCACTTTGTCAGGCAGGTCCTATTTAAATGATTTCTTGATTGAGAACAGGTGTGGCAGTAATCAGGCCTGGGTGTGGCTAGAGAAATGTAACTCAGGTGTGATAAACCACAGTTAAGTTATATTTTAACTGGAGGGGCAAACACTTTTTGACACGGGGCCATGTAGGATTGGATTTTGTTTTCCCTTAAAAATAACAACCTTCATTTAAAAACTACATTTTGTGTTTACTTATGTTATCTTTGACTAATATTTAAATTTGTTTGATAATCTGAAACATTTAAGTGTGACAAACATAAAAAAAATAAGAAATCAGGAAGGGGGCAAACACTTTTTCACACCACTGTATAAGATATGTAACTCACATCTTCAGCAGATTCAACAGCAGGAAAAGTCTGATCATCACCAGCAGTCACCAACAAAAGTGGACACTCTATTCTCCCAACCTGCATGCATTTTAAAAACAGACATTAGAGGAATATAAAATGAACAGTTTACAGTCAAAACAGACTATATATCAAAATATCCATATCAATATATACTCACGTCTACTTTGACTGGTAGGTCTGAGGGAGTTGGAAAGACACCTCTGAAAATTATCTGGTTTTCCTTATTTACACGTAGGTTATTTTTATTGCTGGAATAAAAAAGAATGTGCTAATCATTAGTAAAACATTTATAATGGACAAAAATGTACTTAATATCCATTACCATGCCAATCTCTCTAATAGTTGTCATGACAGAACTGATTATTTCAATTCACACTGTTTTATCATACAGTGGCCCCATAATGTATCTGACAGAGGTGGAAGTAAGTCTTAACCTTCAAGTCTCAAGCAAGTGAAGTCACTGCTTTATGTCAAGCAATTCAAGTCAAGTCGTAGCTTGGGTCAAGCAAGTCACTGGCTAGTCATACAAACGTGCGATGATTTAACTTAATTTATATATTAAAATAAGTTAAAACTACAGGAGTTAGGGACTATGGGACTTTTATTTTACTTAAAAAAACTGCAATATGCATTTCTACTCAAAAGGTGTCCACATACAGCTGAGTTGTTAATACAATAAAAATCTAAAAATAAAACTACATAGATGTAAATGTAACTGAAATTAGGCCAACATAAAAGCATGAGAAATATTTTGGTACAGCCGTTTCATTATGCCTCAAACATTGCAGAAGAAAAAAAAGTATTAAACAATTCAAGCATAATGGTTTCTATGCCACCAAATGGCATTCTTCAAACAGCAACTGCTTGCAACTGTTTATCAGGTGGATTGACTATTGTACATCATTAATCTGTGTGTGTGTGAGTGAGTGAGTGAGTGAGTGAGTGAGGATTTGATTAAGTGTCATTCATTAATATTTGTGAGTGAATGTGTATGACTGCATTTTTTTGTTTGTTTGAGGAAGTCTAGCAGAAAGGCTAATTCTTCAGAAAGTTTGCCTTTGGTTGACAGTCGTATGTGTCTATCAGAATGTGCATCTTTATCTAATGCTGGGTCTGCATTTGAACAGTTTATTTTTGATAGCACAGTGACATTTGATGAGTCAATGTCTGACGCTAAACCTGTCCACATCCTAAGAGATTCCGGATCAATTCAGTCGTTTATTTTAAGAAACATGCTACGCTTTTCTACCCATTCTAGCTGTGGGGCTTATATACTAGTTAAAGGAATTGATTTGGCTGTTGTTAAAATTCCCCTGCACAATGTATTTTTACAATCCAATGTAAGTTTGGGGATTGTTAACTAACTGATGAGGGAGTCTCGCTCATTTTTGTTAACGATTTAGCAAGTAAAACAGTTTTCTGTTTACCTGAGGTAATTGATGACCCTGTAGATGTGATTAAAGATAACGAAGTGTTGTGCGAAACATTTCCTGATGTGTTTAGTGCTTGTGCAGTGACTCGTGCACAGTCTCATAAGTTTGAAGGGACTGTGGATCTTTCTGAGTCTTTTATGTCCACAGAAGTTCCTGATCAATGTGTAAAAGAGTGTGCGCCGTTCCTAACCTGAGTGTATCTTTAGGTAAATCGGAATTGATCACAGCACAGCATGCTGATCTCACTTTGACCCCTTGCTTCACAACTGCAGTGAAACAATCCACTTTGCTGAAGAATTCTGTTGCGTATTATCTGGGTGAAGAGGTGTTTATGCGTAAATGGTCTCCACCTAAAGTCGATGAAGATTGGAACACGGTTTACCAGGTCGTGGTTCTGAAGCCTTACCGTCTGGAGGTATTATCTGTTGCACATGAACTTTCAGGCCATGTTGGCATTAGGAAAACGTATGATAGCTTGTTAAAACATTTATTTTGGCCAGCTATGAAATCTGATGTAGCCAAGTTCTGTAAGTCATGTCATGCATGCCAGTTAGCTGGTAAACCTTACCAGGTGATTCCCCCAGCTCCTTTAAAACCAATTCCTACACTTGGAGAACCGTTAGAGCGTATTATAATTGATTGTGTTGGCCCTCTGCCAAAAACAAAATTAGGCAACTCTTATCTCTTAACCCTAATGTGTGCAACAACCAGATTTCCTGAAGCAATCCCATTACAAACTCTAAAAGCCACGGCGATCTTTAAAGCGATTGTTTAGTTTTGCACTTTTACGTTTGGTCTACCCCGGTATATTCAGTCTGGTCAGGGCAGTAATTTCATGTCAAAGGTATTTGTGAAAGTAATGAAGCAATTGAATATCAAGCATCAGTGTCTAGTGCCTATCACCCACAGTCACAGGGTGCTATTGAACGTGTAGGATGAAATAGACAAATGAATCTTCCAAATGATTCGTTCAAACATAACTCCATACAAAACTCATCTCAGCTCAAATCATCACACAGGAAGAGAAACGTCACCAAGATCAGAGAAACATATTCGTGGCTCCAGTCGGTCTGAGATCCTCCCCAGCTAAGCACTTTATGGCCCAGCTGAGGTGGCAAACAAAGCAATTTGAGAAAGACCAACTGTTTTAAAGACAACTTGAGCCACGAGAAGATAACACCAGAGTGTTTGATCCTCAAAGACAGAGAGATAAAACAGGCCACCTTCTCCTGCGTGCCCCCTGAGTGACACAGAATCAAAATCCACAGAAAACCCCCTAACTTTTGAATAGCCGTATGAAAGTGTAGTATGAAGCTGAATCTCTACTCTCTATCAAAGTATGGCTTGAATGAAATCTGTAAAATGTATCGTATTCTTTTTAGACTAATCAAGACTAAACTGTACTCTCTGTACCCCTTTGAAAGTTCAGATAACAGGTTATATATGACCAGGGGAGGAGCAAAGACCGCATCTCATTGGTCAGAACTGCTCAAAGAGGTTGTACAAACCTCAGTTTAAATGCTCAGTACACTAGAATTTTAAGTTAAGTTTTTAAGTTTCAGTTAAGTTAAGTTTTTCTGGCAGTAGTAGTAATTAGAATATAGTAGAAAGACCTCAGAATAAGATCAGAATGAATTAGATTAAGTCGAGACAAAGACCAAGAAACATACGATGAAGGGCAGCCAAGCAATTTCATTTAAGCCATCCAACTTACTCTCGTCTCACTCGCTTTCCTTTCTTTTACTTTAATTGTCTTTCTTTCCGTTGAGGGTCTCTTGTTCTCAGTTAAGTTTTATCGCTAAGTTAAACGACTCTACAGTCTTTGCCGCCTCAGCTTCAAACTTCAGCCATGAGGGAACCTCCATTCATCTGCCAGCACAACAGAATGTGATTGGTTTTCCTATCACATCATTCCGGACCAAAAGATCTTCAACGAATCAATGAACCCGGGGAATCCCTTTGTCCAAACCAAAGGACGTCGACAAGGAATCCCCATTTAAAAACACAGACGACAAGCACAAGTACCTCCAGAATTCTATAGCTGAACTGGTGCATTTATAAAAAAAATCCAATAACCCCACCTAAGCAGCGATAAAAAGGGTTAAATTAATAATTGATGGTTTGTTCAGATCAGGTCTTATGAAAGGCATTTATTGCTAGAAACTTTCATCATTTCACCCTCTTAAAACTCATTCTTTAAAAATGGGAGGTGCTTCATTTTTGACTGCTCGGTTGTTAAACTCTGACACTTTGAAGAATTTGTCCACCAAATTATCACATTTACCCTATGTTGATCTGAAATTACAGCTTTTGTCCCCGTATAGTTGAATCACAGGACCGGATACCAAGTTGCCTTGCCAAGGAAAACTTTTATTGTGTGTCAGGAGAGAAGTTTCTTCTAATGTCTTCAAGCCACCTTCATGTGCTTCTCTTCTCTTCTCTGAGGAGCAGTGTGTTACATCAAGCTTATATACCATGACTAGGGATCTTACAATTCCTTACAAGGTGGAGAAAAACAAGTTGGTTTCTTTAAAATAGAATGTATACTTCATACATACACATCCTACCCTCCTTGTAGGGAAAACTGTACATCGATAGGTGTTTACATCATGGAGCAACTGCCTCAACTGAAGCATGCAGCCTTTCAGAATACATGTACACATACATTCCAGTGAAGCCAAAATTATCTCTCCTCGCCTGTGCATAACACATGACACCAACATGTCCATACAGACTTGGCTCATGAAGCTTATACTCTCTCAAACACATTATACATTTAATTATGAACATATAAATAATATTAAAACAATAATTTTAATCTTCACGTATTTCTGCTCAAACCAATGTCAGAAATTTGATCAGTAAGTATCCGACACCATTTAATGATTTTCCCACAACAACGCATGTCATAGAACATGATATTGACATCGGTTAAGCAAACGGGAATACAGGAAAATGAAAACAAGAAACTCATGAAACAAGAAACTCATGATCTGGTGTTCACCATGTTTGTTAGTTCCCAAGTCTGATGGTACGTTCAGATTTTGCACAGATTATAGGAAAGTCAATGTCTTAACTAAACCGGATTCATTTCCATTGCCTCGTGTCGAAGATTGTGTTGACCGTGTTGGAAATTCCAAATTTGTCTCTAAACTTGATCTATTAAAAGGATACTGGCAAGTACCACTTACTGAGAAAGCTTCTGAAATTTCCACCGTTGCTACTCCCGACGCATTCCTTCAATATAAGGTTATGGCATTACGGAATGCTGGTGCTACATTTCAGTGTTTAATGTCAAGAGTATTATCCAATGTACCCACTGTGAAGCTTATCTTGATGATGATTCAAATTCTTGGGAGGAGCACGTCCAACTTTTAAACTGTCTTTACACGCTTGAAGGAGGCCAATCTCACATTAAATTTGGCGAAATGTGAATTTGCTTGTGCTACTGTAACTTATTTTGGAAATGACAAAGTTCGACCACTCTACTCCATAATCCAAGTTATTGTCGATTTTCCAGTGCTTACGACGAAGAGAGAGCTTAGGCATTTTTTTTAGGTATGACTGGCTACTATAGAAATTTTTGTAGAACCTTTTCAGAGGTGGCTAGTCCTCTTACGGGTTTTATTCCGAAAAGGGATTTCTTTTGAGTGGACTCCTGTATGCCAGGTTGCCTTTGAAACACTGAAGGTTCAAAGGTTGCCTTTGAAACAGGTTGCTTTTGAAACACCCTGTTGTGTAGTGCACCTGTACTTTCTACCCCCCACACTTTGATAAAGGATTCAAGTTGAAAGTGAATGCCAGTGGCGTTGGTGCCGGCGCTGTTTTAATTCAGACCAATGATGCTGGAATAGAACACCTGATAAGTTTTTTTTCCAAGAATTTTCTCAAACACCAGTTAAAATATAGCGCAATAGAGAAGGAAACCCTTGCATTGTTATTGGCTATTTAGCATTTTGAAGTGTACATTGGGTCTAGCTCTCGACCAGTGACTGTGTATACTGACCACAACCCCTTGGTTTTTCTTCACCGCATGTCCAATGCAAATCACAGACTCATGAGTTGGGCATTAATTTATCAAGGTTTCAACCCAAGGACTTGAGGTACGCCCTGAGTACCTCAAGTCTCTGGATGTTGTCGGGCTGTCTTGGCTGACACGCCTCTGCAGCATCACGTGGCGGTTGGGGACAGTGCCTCTGGAGTGGCAGACCGGGGTGGTGGTCCCTATTTTTAAGAAGGGGGACCAGAGGGTGTGTTCCAACTACAGAGGGATCACACTCCTCAGCCTCCCCGGGAAAGTCTATGCCAGGGTACTGGAGAGGAGAATAAGGCCGATAGTCGAACCTCAGATTCAGGAGGAACAATGCGGTTTTCTTCCCGGTCGTGGAACACTGGACCAGCTCTATACCCTCTCAAGGGTGCTGGAGGGCCTATGGGAGTTTGCCCAACCAGTCCACATGTGTTTTGTGGATCTGGAGAAGGCATTCGACCGTGTCCCTCGTGGCGCCCTGTGGGGGGTGCTCCGGGAGTATGGGGTCCGGGGCCCTTTGCTAAGGGCTGTCCGGTCCCTGTATGACCGGAGCAGGGGGCTTGGTTCGCATTGCCGGCAGTAAGTCAGACCTGTTCCCAGTGCATGTTGGACTCCGGCAGGGCTGCCCTTTATCACCAGTCCTGTTCATAATCTTTATGGACAGGATTTCTAGGCGCAGTCAGAGGCCGGAGGGAGTCTGGTTTGGGGACCACAGGATCTCATCTCTGCTTTTTGCGGATGATGTTGTCCTGTTGGCTCCATCGGGCCAGGACATCCAGTGTGCATTGGGACGGTTTGCAGCCGAGTGTGAGGCGGCTGGGATGAGGATCAGCACCTCTAAGTCTGAGACCATGGTTCTCAGTCGGAAAAGGGTGGCTTCAGGTTGGTGGAGAGCTCCTGCCTCAAGTGGAGGAGTTCAAGTATCTTGGGGTTTTGTGCACGAGTGAGGGAAGGAAGGAGTGTGAGGTTGACAGACGGATCGGTGCACCTTCTGCAGTAATGCGGTCGATGTACCGGTCTGTCGTGGTGAAGAAGGAGCTGAGCTGCAAGGCGAAGCTCTCGATTTACCGGTCAATCTACGTTCCTACTCTCACCTATGGTCATGAGCTTTGGGTCATGACCGAAAGAATGAGATCCCGGATACAGGCGGCCGAAATGGGCTTTCTCCGCAGGGTGGCAGGGCGCTCCCTTAGAGATAGGGTGAGGAGCTCGGTCACTCGGGAGGAGCTCAAAGTAGATCCGTTGCTCCTTCACATCGAGAGGAGTCAGCTGAGGTAGCTCGGGCATCTGTTTCGGATGCCTCCTGGACGCCTCCCTAGGGAGGTGTTCCGGGCATGTCCCACCGGGAGAAGGCCCCGGGAAAGACCTAGAACACGCTGGAGAGATTATGTCTCTCGGCTGGCCTGGGAACGCCTCGGTGTCCCCCCGGAAGAGCTGGAGGAAGTGTCTGGGGAGAGGGAAGTCTGGGAATCTCTGCTTAGACTGCTGCCCCCGCGACCCGGCCCCGGATAAGCGGCAGAAAATGAATGAATGAATCAACTCAAGGATTCAACACAAAAAAGAAGTTGAAAATGCTATTGCTGACACACATTCACGTGTCTATTCTTAAGAAAAAAATGTTTTTTTGTTTTGTTTTGTTTTTTTAAGGGTGGGGGTGTTACGTCTGTCTTTATGTGTTTTTGAGTGTCTGTGCAGGAGAAGGCGTGGCCTGCACCTGAGTTTTTTTTTTTTTTTAAAGTTCTTATAATTTTAAGTACGAATTAAGAATTCATATTATGGGCACACACTGTATAATGAAAATTGCAAAACACTTTATAATACCATAACAGATCTTTTTTTTGTATGTCTCACCTTGTCATCACCTCGCTGACTTCAAAGAGGGATTTATCAAAAGGAATCAGGTGACTTCCATTAATACACACACAGCACTGGGGCTGAAAGACAATAAATAGAGACTGATCAACATATCAATAATATATCAATAATATATATATATATATATATATATATATATATATATATATATATACACATATACACATATACACACACACAGTGGGTACGGAAAGTATTCAGACCCCCTTAAATCTTTCACTCTTTGTTATATTGCAGCCATTTGCTAAAATCATTTAAGGTTATTTTTTTCCTCATGTTAACACAGCACCCCATATTGACAGAAAAACACAGAATTGTTTACATTTTTGCAGATTAATTAAAAAATAAGTATTCAGACCCTTTGCAGTGACACTCATATTTAACTCAGGTGCTGTCCATTTCTTCTGATCATCTTTGAGATGGTTCTACACCTTCATTTGAGTCCAGCTGTGTTTGATTGTACTGATTGGACTTGATTAGGAAAACCACACACCTGCCTATATAAGACCTTACAGATCACAGTGCATGTCAGAGCAGATAAGAATCATGAGGTCAAAGGAACTGGCTGAAGAGCTCAGAGACAGAATTGTGGCAAGGCACAGATCCGGCCAAGGTTACAAAAAAATTTCTGCTGCACTTAAGGTTCCTAAGAGCACAGTGGCCTCCATAATCCCTAAATGGAAGACGTTTGGGAGGACCAGAACCCTTCCTAGAGCTGGCCGTCCAACCAAACTGAGCTATCAGGGGAGAAAAGCCTTGGTGAGAGAGGTAAAGAAGAAACCAAAAGATCACTGTGGCTGAGCTCCAGAGATGCAGTCGGGAGATGGGAGAAAGTTGTAAAAAGTCAACCATCACTGCAGCCCTCCACCAGTTGGGGCTTTATGGCAGAGTGGCCCGACGGAAGCCTGTCCTCAGTGCAAGACACATGAAAGCCTGCATGAAGTTTGCTCAAAAAAACACCTGAAGGACTCCAAGATGGTGAGAAATATGATTCTCTGGTCTGATGAGACTAAGATAGAACTTTTTGGCCTTAATTCTAAGCGGTATGTGTGGAGAAAACCAGGCACTGCTCATCTCCTGTCCAATACAGTCCCAACAGTGAAGCGTTGTGGTGGCATCATGCTGTGGGGGTGTTTTTCAGCTGCAGGGACAGGACAACTGTTTGCAATCGAGGGAAAGATGAATGCGGCCAAGTACAGGGATATCCTGGACGAAAACCTTCTCCAGAGTGCTCAGGACCTCAGACTGGGCCGAAGGTTTTCCTTCCAACAAGACAATGACCCTAAAAACGCAGCTAAAATAACGAAGGAGTGGCTTCACAACAACTCCGTGACTGTTCTTGAATAGCCCAGAGCCCTGACTTAAACCCAATTGAGCATCTCTGGAGAGACCTAAAAATGGCTGTCCACCAACGTTTACCATCCAACCTGACAGAACTGTAGAGGATCTGCAAGGAGGAATGGCAGAGGATCCCAGTATCCAGGTGTGAAAAACTTTTCCAAAAAGACTCATGGCTGTATTAGATCAAAAGGGTGCTTCTACTAATACTGAGCAAAGGGTCTGAATACTTAGGACCATGTGACATTTTAATTTTTCTTTTCTAATTAATCTCCAAAAATGTCAACAATGTTCTGTGTTTTTCTGTCAAAATGGAGTGCTGTGTGTACATTGATGAGGGAAAAAAAATGAACAAATTATTTTAGCAAATGGTGGCAATATAACAAAGAGTGAAAAATTTAAGGGGGTCTGAATACTTTCCATACTGACTGTTTATTTATATATAAAAATTAATATAATAATATAATAATACAAGAAAAAAAATCTGCATTCAAAATGTAGATTCATGTGTGTGGGTCTCCTTTGTCCAGCAGAGCTACTGTCCTGAAGCTTTAAGCTTTAACCCCAATTAAAACTAGCTAATTAAGCGGTTCAGAGTTACTCAAAAATTACAGACAGATGTGTTGGAGCAGTGTTGGAGCAGGGTTGGAGCTAAAGTCTGCAGGATGGTTGTTATGCGGGAGCAGGGTTGGAGACCTCTGGTGTAGGCCAAGCAAACCTTGATGACTTTGGAGTAGGCCGCAGTACTGAGTGTGATGATACTTCCTACAGACAGCCCAAGCACAGCCAGGTGATCCTTCTCTACCATTGGATGATTCCTCAGGATCTGGTATGCTCTCTACAGGAAACATGCATACACAAACATAAACGCACACATCTGTAAAAAAAAACAAATCAGCTGTCTCACCACACAACCCAATTTTAAAATTTGAACTCTGAGTTGACACCCAGAGATGGGAGTTTTCAGTTTCAGAACAGCTGAATTGAGTTAATTCAAACAACTCTGAGTTAAGTGCTGAGTTAATGTGATTTCTGGATTTTTGTTTTAGATTCTGTCACTCACAGTTGAAGAGTACCTATGATAAAATTGACAGACTTCTACATGCTTTGTAAGTGGGCAAACCTGCAAAATCGGCAGTGTATCAAATACTTGTTCTCCCCACTATATACACATATACACTCACCTAAAGGATTATTAGGAACACCATACTAATACTGAGTTTGACCCTTTCGCCTTCAGAACTGCCTTAATTCTACGTGGTATTGATTCAACAAAGTGCTGAAAGCATTTTTTTAGAAATGTTGGCCCATATTGATTGGATAGCATCTTGCAGTTGATGGAGATTTGTGGGATGCACATCCAGGGCACGAAGCTCCCGTTCCACCACATCCCAAAGATGCTCTATTGGGTTGAGATCTGCTGACTGTGGGGGCCATTTTAGTACAGTGAACTCATTGTCATGTTCAAGAAACCAATTTGAAATGATTCGAGCTTTGTGACATGGTACATTATCCTGCTGGAAGTAGCCATCAGAGGATGGGTACATGGTGGTCATAAAGGGATGGAAATGCTCAAATTGGCACGAAGGGGCCTACAGTGTGCCAAGAAAACTTCCCCACACCATTACACCACCACCAGCCTGCACAGTGGTAACAAGGCATGATGGATCCATGTTCTCATTCTGTTTACACCAAATTCTGACTCTACCATCTGAATGTCTCAACAAAATCGAGACTCAGCCCAGGCAACATTTTTCCAGTCTTCAACTGTCCAATTTTGGTGAGCTCGTGCAAATTGTAGCCTCTTTTTCCTTTTTGTAGTGGAGATGAGTGGTACCCAGTGGAGTCCTCTGTAGCCCATCCGCTTCAAGGTTGTGCATGTTGTGGCTTCACAAATGCGTTGCTGTATACCTCGGTTGTAACGAGTGGTTATTTCAGTCAAAGTTGCTCTTCTATCAGCTTGAATCATTCTCCTCTGACCTCTAGCATCAACAAGACATTTTCGCCCACAGGACTGCTGCATACTGGATGTTTTTCCCTTTTCATACCATTTTTTGTAAACCCTAGAAATGGTTGTGCGTGAAAATCCCAGCAACTGAGCAGATTGTGAAATACTCAGACCGGCCCGTCTGGCACCAACAACCATGCCATGCTCAAAATTGCTTAAATCACCTTTCTTTCCCATTCTGACATTCAGTTTGGAGTTCAGGAGATTGTCTTGACCAGGACCACACCCCTAAATGCATTGAAGCAACTGCCATGTGATTGGTTGATTAGATAATTGCATTAATGAGAAATTGAACAGGTGTTCCTAATAATCCTTTAGGTGAGTGTATATACCTGGCAAAGCTTTTAAAATAAATGTTAAAATAAACATGTTTTTTCACCCTTAAGCACAGTGAAGTCCATTTTGTCATTTCATATAAATTACAATGATGTGTACAGACAGACTCAGACCCGTGTCAATCATGTCACAAAGCTTGTTCTACACAGTTAGGTGTGTTCGACATCGGCCACGGCTGGTTGCAACCGATCGTCGAGAGTAGCTAAAAACGGAGAAGTAAGGCGTTTCTCAATATCAAGTACGCAAAGTTCGGACTTGCGTCCTTGGTAGTTCGGACTTGGCAAGTTTGACTCAGGAGAACAGACTCCTGGGCCACTTTAAATCTCTGATTCGAAACAAAAGATTCGTAAAGCTTCGAAGTTTTGAAATCGGCCATCACTACTTTTTGTGCGCCAAAAAAACAAAACGACAACAATAAAGTATTCTCAATGCTTTATAATATTAGGGTTGAACCACTGTACTCGCATGAATTGTTTTAAATGTTTTTAGTACCTCTCTAGGCATCTGAAAGTGTTAATTTCCTTGCTGGCAAAAGAGGCCTCAACGAGCCATCGAATTTGATCAAATATCTTAATTTGTGCTCCGAAGTTGAATGAAGGTCTTACGGGTGTGGAACAACATGAGTGCAAGTAATAAATGACAGAATTTTCAATTTTGGGTGAACTAACCCTTTAATTAAGCATTTCTCTGACAATACACAGATTCAATACACTGATATACATCTGATATTCTCCAAACTGCTTATGTTCACTTAAAACAAACTGTACTTTACTCGCCAAAGCAGACGGTTTTTGACTATTCTAGTGCAAAAAGACATGAAAGAGATCAATTCAGTACTTTTCAGGGATTCACACTCTTTTCATTGAGGTACTATTATAGTTTTTGTTAAAAATTTTGATTAGATTTGATTCTTAGTTTTTCTGCTTACATTGTTGTAATTTTAGTTAACTTTTAGGTTTGTTTTTGTTTTGTTTTGTTTTTTATTCACTTGCTACCTAATATAACCCAAATATCAAGTACCATTGTAATTATTTAATCAATGTTATTGACTTCACTTGCAGTTAATGTTGTGGCTAATCAGTGTGTACCCAATATTATCTCAGTTGCTTTAATGGCTCAGAATTCCATTTGAGCATCTCCTTTGGAAACAAAGGCAACTAATAACTCTGGATGCTCACAGGCAACTAATAATGCCAGATCACATCTATTCTTATGTCAAGGTAGGTCCACATAAGGAGACTATTAAAAGTTCTTAATTACCTCAATGTAAGAAATATCAACATCTTGCAATCTCTGCTCTTTTAGATTAAAGTAATCAAGTGCCATGGATGCAAAGCCATGAGATGCAAGCAGGGCAGCGCGGTACTCAACCAAACCAGTGCTTCCTCCCCACAGGTCCAGCACTCCTGGGTATGGCCCAGGGCCTAAAAAATCCACAGTAAATCATTTTTACACACAAGCAATTTTCATGACTTCTTTGTTAAAAGATATAGCAGAAAATATGAACTGATGCCAAACTTAATTTAAATAGCTGTGAGTGATTAGAAATCTGTTATGCAGTGTGTGTACGGTCCTGGTTATTCCATACATTATGGGGACTAAATTACTATCCCCAGAAGGATAGTAATACCAGTCATATTTTAAGGACATTTTTTTTTATTCTCCATGAGGAAAACTTATATAACTCAATGTAAAATGTAAAAAGTTGGTTTAGGGTTACAGTTAGGGGATGGAACATATAGTTTGTACAGAATAAGAACTATTATACCTATGGAAAGTGCCCATTAAAAAATGGAAACCCAATGTGTGTGTGTGTACCTGGAGGTATGAATAATGTTCCATATAATTGTTCCTCCCTGATGTCCACCCTTTTCACACCTGGTGCTACATACCAACGCTCTGTGACACTGGTTGCCAGGGGTGTTTTCTGGCTGAAGCCTTGAGATAGATGTCCATTGTATACTGAAATGGTAACTAACGTTGTTGTAAGAACATCCTTCTTATGTAACCTGGAGAAAAGAATAGGTAGTTAGGTAACAAAGAAACCTGAATTTAAACATGTTAATAAAAAGCACACACTATTGTTTTAGTCTAAGCTACCTGAGTCTACATGGACTTCCTTGTACAGGTCTCATGCTCCACAGCAACCCCATTGGCTCGGTTCCTTCATAAGTGCCCCCCAAACTTTCATCTTTGGTCCCTAGAGTATATAATAAGGTTTTTCCACATCATGTATTTCATGTCTGAATCATTTTTCAAATAGACTCTAGAATTCTATATTTGTAGAAATATGCCAGACCAAGGAGTTGGACTTCCATTTTGAGTACTGGTTCCTTCCCAGGTATTCTCCTCATCTAACTGTTGTGAAAAGCAATATACAAATCAATAGAAATTGTTGCTGTGAAGGTACAGTAATTAATTCATTGGAAAACTGCTGGAAGATTCAGTTAATACCAACTTTTCATGGCAAGTTTCTAGTTCAACTATAGGTCTTTGATGACCAATGGCTGGTCCAATCAGTTGGTTGCAGGGCTGGAAATGCCTGAGATTATCACCACATTCCTAAATATATGGTCCATTCAGTATTATGACTAATAAACTTGTTAGTATCATGTTGCTCATGAGCTAATTACCCTCCTCCATCCCCAGCTCCTCCTTTTTCCAGTCAGGACTTGCCCCTCTGATATTCCTCTTGATCAGACTCATTTCTTCAATTATGTTGTTACATTTAATTATTGTCATTAAGAAAATCAATGATATTGCAATACTTTGCTTCTGTTCTGTTTATGTTAAAGGGGGTTATCGCTGTTCTCCCTGCTCTTATCCATGCTAGGCTGCATGGATGGGCAGGGAGTTCTAGCCCATAACAGAACCATACCACCAATCCAAAGTGTTTGCAAAACTGCCAGTCATCTTTGACGAAAGTGATCCTTACAGAACTTAAAGATACATTGTGTATGAATCTGTATATGTGGTGCTTGAACGGGTCACACAAACCTTTTAACATTTGTCTCCAGGGGGGTATTCCAGAAAGCAAGGTTAACTTACCGTCACATTTACCCTGAACTCTCGGTTGATTAACCCAAAACGTGCTTACTCTGGGTATGTTGGTTCCTAAACACCTGTGAGGAGTTAGTTCAATCAACCTCCTTTTGGTAACCGAAAGTTAATGCGCGCAGATGGCGAGTACATAAAGGCATTTTCAATGGATCGACAATTTCAGGAGTCACCATGGAAACGTGTGGAGAAAAAAGGCGTGCGACATACGTCAGTGAGACGGAGTTGGATGTTTTAATGCTTGCTTATGAAGAATATATGCCCATTTATAACTAAAAAATATATATATATATACTGCAGCATCAGCAAAAGAGAGAGAGTTGGCTTGGCAAAAAATAACACAGTAAATGCGTGAGTTTATAAAATTATATATTTATATATGTGTCCCCTTTCATTGTGATGCAAAATTCTTTTGGGCATGTTGTAAAAATAGACAAGCATTTACTTTTTGGCATTCATAAATTTCTTAATATCACTGTAGTAATGTACATAACTGGCTGGTAATGTGTTGGCAAAAAAAAAGTGTAATTCATTGCTTCTTGTTTTATCAGGTGTAATTATTCTGGAGCCTGAAGAACTCTGAGCCAATCAAAATGAAACATAAAAACATTCTCTAACAAGGTGATATTTTCTAAATTTACTGAACTGTTAATGAAGCCATGTAATTTTGTATAATGTAATTTTGTTTTCTATGTAGCCAATAGGAAGAAGGCTGAGGCCCGTAAAACAGGTGGGGGTCCAAAAATCTGAGAGAACATCACATCACATATATATCACATATAAACACAAACAGTTGGTGAAACTTTTAAGTGGGTTGACACAATTCTTCTAAATTTGTGACAATATTTTGCAATTACGCTTGAGTCACAGAGACTTCAATATTCAGTATGCTAAACACACCGATGGTAACATTTAAATTTTATTTAAAGTAAATTATCAAGTACACTCTTTTTTTAGTCACTAGAACTCATGTGTAATTCAACTATGCTTACTAAGCTTTTGTCAGTACAACATACTATTCCTATGTCACTTTACTTAGTTTATTTTAAGGCAATAAGTTTGCATGCTTTTTAAGTAAGTCTAACTAATTAGATTTGACAGTGTAGTGGGGACCAGTAATGAGGGCGATTTAATGGTTTAAACACCTAAAGATTTATCACCCAAAAATATATTGTTACCTGCACATGGATTGACTTCCTATTAACATAATCTCCTTCATTGACTGAAAGAGCTTTAATAGGAATGTGAGTTCCATCAATGCACCCAATCACATTTGGGAACCCTGAAATTGAAAGTTATGTAAGAAATATTTTAAAATGACTGTGGCTGTATACAGTATTGATATATGGATAGATTAAGAAGTGCTATATAATTAAAATGGTCTCTCATAGAATATCATAGAAAGGACAAACCCGCCACTCTGTGAAATTCCTCTTTAATGACTCGCGGTGGTTTATGGCCAGGGAACGGCACAAAAGTGTGTAGCAACCGTTTGAGTGCAAGGCGTATTGTCCGAACAGCCCTACACACAGTTGCCTTTCCCACATGCTCTGCATCGCCAACGTTATACAAAAAACTCCCCGTCGCAAAAAAACGAAGTTCAATGCGCAAAATGTGCTCTGTGTCAAGCGCTGATCAGCGATGTGTCACTTTTGATATGTAAGCTTTCAAAAGATTCGTTCCCGCAAATATCCATTTGGATACGAAAACACATCGATACATTCCATATAATCTGTGCTTCCACATCCACTGGATCGTCTTCAAAAGGGCATGCCATGCCCGGTCACCTCTCTGAAACAAACTAACCCTGAAACTCAACCTGCCCCGGAGCTTTTTGGAACTGAAAGCTGAGGTTATCCGCCTACTTACCCTTAATCTTACCCAGGTATGTCACATAACCTGCTTTTTGGAATACAACCCTGGTTAAAGAAAAATAAAGAATGTTTTGGATGATGACCTATCAGTTTAGTGCTTTGAAAATAAACAATTAGTAAACAATTATTAAACACATTTAAGGTGAATCCAGTTTTAAAGTAAAGGGAATCTAGCATGCACTCTAAAAAAATAATATCACTTTACTTAAACATGTTGAAATGTGATGCCATAAAGACACTTTTTAAATTTTTTTTTTTAAAAAACCATGTTACTACCATGTTGATCTCCCCCTCCTTCTCACAACCTGTTTCATCACATATGATGCTGTTTTTCTCAATTAGCTGCATGATTCTGAAAATTGAGAATCGCATTTTGTTTTAAAAACTGATCACAACTCTCCCATGGTTCTGAATAGACAACTAAACAAAATGACGTAATTTACTAGAGGTTCTGACAAAATGTTAGTTGCTGCAATCTATTAAAAATATTTAATAAATTCAAATGATATTTTAAAATCGATTTGAAAGATTCAATTGATCATAAAAACCACTTGTTTCATTACCAGGTGAATCAGCATGACTTATTCAATGATTCACTCATAAAAGGCTTGTTCGAGATGCATTGGTGCTGCACAGACCGATCGGCATATGAGTACCGCAAGAAAGTTTGGAGATCGTACGACTCCTTATGCTTTTGAATCGCTCTCGCGGTACTTTGATGTCAAATGCCAATCAGTCAGCGCAGCTCTGATGCACCTCGAACAATATCGACTCGAACATGTTTTATTACTGGATGTTTTTATCAGTCACTTGTCGCCACCCAATGGCGCAACGCTGTAATTGATTCAATCTTTATTTGAAGTATCAAGATATTTTCAAAAGGTGATTTACTCTGGGTGTGTCTCAATCAGCTGCCTTGCTCCAGAGCTCGTGAATCAGTATATCATGTACACAAATTTGAGCACTGGTAACGACAGTAAAGAACGCTGGCTCACTACACATTGTGACACGTTTCCGGCAACGTGACAACGTCCTCGTTGAACAAGATCACTACTGGCATTTATGAACAAAAGCAGAGTGATATCTTTTTGACATTATTTGTAATGTTATTTAAAGTACATTATGATAAATACTTTGCTTGTTATGCGTTACGTACAACATTTCAGCTGCAAATAAATTATAATTGTTAGCTAGATTTTGTTCATTACCTGTCTAACAACTTATGTTTATTCTGAAATATAGTCAAGTCAAGTCACCTTTACTTATATAGCGCTTTTTACAAGGCAAATTGTAACAGCTTTACATTAATAATTGGCAAATAATGTTTAGCTCCACAGCAGCTCCCAAAGAAAATGGTGTCATTGTCCAGCTTATTCTATATATTATTGATTCATTCCATTGCAAAGATCAATAGTTATTAGTCTAGTTAATTTATGTATATCAGCACTGGAGAAAACAGTGATGTAATCGTCCGGCTCAGCTCAGTTCGCATGCAACGGCACCAATGCAGGCGTACCAAAAACACTGATATTCAGCAATCAAGTGTCCCAAACTTAAACAAGGTAAATGTAACAGCGGCAAGGAACCAAAACTCCAACAAATGGAGAAAAAAACCTTGGGAGAAACCAGGCTTAGTCTGGGGCCAGTTCTCATCTGTCCAACAGTGAACACTTGTCCGATACTCAGGCAGAGTTACAGGTCATAAATCTAATTTGGAATCGCAACAGTCAAAATATTTAATCCAGTTCCATCTAGTATAAGATCTTTTTCATCACGCTGGTATGGGATGGTTTGTTGGGGATCTGTGCCACTGGCTGATGTGTCGGTAAGGCCCTCACAAAGGATGCCTGCTGTACATGAGACCATTGCAGTGGTAGCTAAGGACCAGGGGGTTTTCCCTGAGGGGAAATCCATTTCGCACAATCAAGGTCATGCAGCGATGCCTACATGCCTTGGTCATGGAAAAAAAAAAAAACCTTTCCCAAGGGCCGTGTTAGGAGCTCCTCGTCATCGCATAATGCTAACGACGCATGCATGTCTCACGGGTTGGGGGGCGATCATGAGTGGTCGCTCGGCTCAGGGTCTGTGGCAGGGACATCTACTTTCCTGGCACATAAATCGGCTGGAAATGATGGCTGTGTTTCGAGCACTCAGACACTTCCTCCCAGACCTGAGTGGTTTGTATGGACAACACGTCGGTGGTCTCTTATATCAACCATCAGGGGTGTCTGAGGTCACTTCACCCCTCCAAGTTGGTGCATCAGATCCTCCTATGGGCCCATGGGAAGCTGCTCTCTCCAAGGGCCGATTACATCCCTGGGCATATAAACCAGGGAGCAGACATCCTGGTCATTCGATCATTTTACACCCAGGGGTTTTGGAGAGGGTTCACCAGTATAGGGTCAGTCTGTTGCTAGTAGCCCCATTCTGGCCAGCCCAAGTGGTTCTAGGACCTGATGTCTCTCATCGACAGCTCTCCTCTGGAGATTTCAATCAGACAAGATGTTCTGTCTCAAGTAGGAGGCACGATATTTCACCCTCGTCCGGACTTGTGGAAGCTGTGGGCCTGGCCCCTCAGGGGATCCAGTACATAGATTCCAGTATCTCAACCGAGGTTGTAGAGACCATTTGCCAATCCAGAGCCCCCTCTACACAGTCATTTATCCAATAAAACTGTCAAATATTTGTGAATTCCATTTTAACTAAGACTTAAGTTAAAGTATTTTTTTTTTTACTTTAAAAAATACTTCATGTCTTAAAATTAATTATTTGGACCTGTCTGACATTAGATCTTGACTTATGTTCAACCTTGGTATTACATCATGAAAGGTATACTAGATATACTAAAGGTGTTTTCATTTACTACCAAATACTGACTCTATTAAAAGTTTGATGTCATATCAACAAAATCTATACTAACCAAATCTCAACATATTTCTTTAAATATTGAATTCCACAGCTAATGTCAGGTTTTAACAGATATTTTAGTTTCTCACCAAAATTCAATGTCTGTCCAAGACCATTTTCACTATGCTGTATGAATGGAATTGCACAGGACAAAAATTTGTCTGTCTATGTGTCATCTGCACCTTTTAAGAACTGTAACAAAACTGTCATACCTATCAACAGTATTCCAGTGAAACTGTGGTTACCATTGGGACTTTTGTAAAAGCCATGCACTAGACTTCACTGCGTACCTGTAATTGTTCCATGTTCATCACTGATGTAGTGTCCAAACGCCTCCCAGAAGTCATTTTCCTCTGATTGAAGTAGAGAGTGTAGTGTCACCTTTTGACTTGGTGGTAAATATTTTACAACAATCTGAAACTTCTCGTCCACCATCCCACGACTGGGCTGGACAGAGATCAGTGGACATGTCCTCTTCTGACTGCTCACAGTCCTATACAGATATAACAACAGTCATGGTTACTATAAACTGTTTTTTATAGAAAAGAACAGAGTGTGAACATTTTCTAAATATTGAGTTTTTTTTTTTTTGTTCCTTTTGGCAATTTCTCCACCTATAGTTGCTTTTTCTTTCTTTCGTATAGTATCTTTGTATGGGATTGTTTGTTGCAGTTTTTCAGTATTCACCCAATTTATCATTTCTAAATTAAGTTTTACATTATTGAAAAACAGTTATTTAGGAATCATTTAGAAAGTGTAAGTAAATGATTAATAAACTATTTAAATGTACATCTATACATTTTTTTATGTAGACATAGTAAGTTACTCAGTGTGTTAGTAAATGATTTATTAAAACGTATTCCTATGTATTTAACATGTATATGTACTACTGGTAGCTATAAAACATTTTGTGAGTTCATCTAAAGTAAGGACTATTTATACCTCGTAAAGCTTTTACAAAAGAGATTTAAAGGCTCAGTTATCTTCTAAACAGAAAGAGGAAACAAACAACACAGTGATACGGGACAGAAATATTTATTTCAAGATGCAAAAAAATGAAACTGCACAACTGTACACTTGATATAACATGAAAAATTAACCTCTGCAATATCACATTAAAATAAAAAGGAACTAAAACAAAATGAAAAATCAGCAAAAAGAACAAAACACGCAACTAAATGAACAAAAAATAAGAAAATAAGCAAGAAAGTGAATATATAAAAAAAAAAGAATATGTACCAACAAATTCCGTGCAAACAGTGAAGGGCTTTTCAATATCGTTAACCATGGGTCATTGTAAATGTAACACTTCCTAGTGTGCAGTGAAGAATTCACAAAGCGGGCTTGCATGTATAAATGGTTTTATTCTGCAAAACAGGAATTCCACTTTTTAGTTGCGGCTCATGGATATCGCAAATCATAACTCATGAGGAAATCTCGCTGCCAAAACTCATGCAATACTCCATACCAGTGCAAAACATTGCATATATTCTCAGTTCTGCGTGGAATAATAAGCTCTGCTCTTTTCCCTCTACACAGTATTGGTGTTAAAGGTGCAAAATGTAAAAATTTTGGCCGCTAGAGAGCGAACAATCAAAACAATATGGGAATTATATATCATGTTCATGGATGAGGTAAAGTAGTGGTTTTATAAATGTTGTACTTGATGACATGATTTTATTTCATCATAATGAATTAGCCGCAAGTAAAGCACAGCTAACCCCAAATTTATTGGTGACAAATCACAAAAATGGGGAGCTGTTTCTTCAACAAGAACACAAAATGAGCAAGTTTAATCAATATCAAGATATTTACAGATACATGAACTGAACCTGTCATCACATATTTTACGTTGTTGTGTTTGCGATAACGTCATAGGTCACATGATAACATCAATTTCCGGATCGCATTCATACTCAACGAGATTTCCTTCATATTCTTTTAGTGCTCGTTAAGTACCTACTCATTGAGTAGGCAATTTCGGACGCAGCCAGAGACAGACAGAGAGAGACAGAGAGAGAGAGGCACACACAGAGAAAGAGACACACACACAGAGTTGTATCAATAAGTTGCTTCAGATTCAACATTTTAGGTAAACAAAATGTACACCGTTACAGAAATTAGTCTTTGATAATTTCTTAATATATGCATCCAAATAGAATACCCACTAAATTATAACAGAGTCTAATAAAAAAATATTGTTTAAACTGTTAAGTCTTCTCAACCCGGTTTAAAAATAGGTATATGCTGCCCTCTAGTGCTCATTCTATATATGCTGTTTGAATATTATTTTGATTATCATTTCAATTATTTTAACCAAAGAACACTTATCTGCCTCATTTTAAGTTACACATACTTCTTTAAATTAAATAATAAATTAAAATGTCTTTATTTATAATATTTGTATTATACTATTACCTATTAATATAATACCTAACAACATTTAAAACAAAAACAAAAAATAAAATCTAAACATAACAAAAAGTAGTCTTTGATAGCTAAATATGCATGCCAATAGAGTATGGGAAAAACATTGATTATAATACAAATTATTGTACTTTAAAGTTGTTCAGAATTGTATTTAACTTTGTTTAAAAATAACCCTATAGTGCCATCTTTTGGTTATTAAATTTCTTGTCCTTAAATCTCATCGTTATTGTGCTTATTTAAGTTAAACATACTACATTGATTTAAAAAAAAAAACATTTGAATTTCTTATTCAATGTTAGTATTATTGTATATAGAAATAAACCTTGTATAATTCAGAGGAGAATTGTTTAGTGTCATGAATTATCATTGAATGTCATCTCAAATTACAAAATTTTAAAGAAAACAAATATATTGATCTGAAAATTGGAGGATCATTTTAAATTCATCAAGATTCATTACCAAATATACAATATTAATTTAAGTCAAACAATTATTTTACAAGATATGAGACTCTTATTAGTATTATTATAAGACTTTCTTTTAAGTATTGTTAAAACTGTCTTCTCAACTGTATTTAAAAATAGGTATATGCTCCCCTCTAGTGCTCATTATATACTCATTGATTATCATTTCAATTATTTTAACCAAAGAGCACTTATCTGCCACATTTTAAGTTACACATACTTCTTGAAATTAAAAAATAAATTAAAATGTGTTTATGATATTTGTACTATTAAATATAGAAATTAGGTGTGTATATTTCAATTATTTATAAACAACTTCCTATTTTACTTTTTGTTCTTAATTTAAACCTTTGCCATGGCAACACCATTTGAGATGTACTATAATCGTTCGTAATTTAGCATCTTCAGTATGTTGTCATCATGTTCAGAAAGTTTGGTGGCGATTGCATGAATCCTCTAAGAGGAGTAGCTAAAAATTCAGAGCTTGATTATTCAAAATATCCACATTCAAGCCAAAATATCCGACTTCCTGTTGGTGGGAGCTAATGACTGTAAATTAGAAAGTTGTCCAGCTTAATGAGCACAATATTTGTACCGAGTTTGGTAACTGTAGGTTAAACCAACCCCTCCACTTTTGTCAAAAGATGGCGCTATAGAGCCCCTCCGCCACGCCCGTTTCTAAGGCTTTGCCCATGTCTACTAGTCGACAATATTGATATGCGTGTCAATATTTAAGATATCAAAAAGACATTCACATGTCTACATCTGAAATGTATTGACATTATAATAAAGAAGTTTGAAGCAAATCGGGTAAAAATAAGAGGGTGATCTCAAAGCATTTTGAAAGTGACACACTTCCTTTTGCCAGGTGGTGGTGCTATATCTTTGACTCACAATAGTCACATCAATGTGCTCAGCCTCCTACAATGAAAACACAACTGAAAAATCAATAAATGTATGCAGAAGTTATAACACACTTCCTGTTTCTGTGGTCTCGCCATAAATCCATTGCCTCACCACGGGCATTTGAGATATCAAAAATCCGCTGGCAATTTTGCATCAAATGTCTTGACTTCATGTTGCCTGAGTTTGGTGGTGATCGGATTAAGCGCCTAGGAGGAGTGTATCAAGTTCCAGAGCATGCGTTTTTCAGACAACCCATAATAGCTCAATACCTGTAGAGGCGGCATACAACTTAGAGCACGAAAGTTGTCAGGCCCGATGAGGACTACATATGTGCACCGAGTTTCATACTGATATGTGCAAGCGTGATTGATATATGGACTGTTGCAGAGCCGTTTTTCACAGATAACACACAAAACACGTTGTACTCTTTCACAATACACAGTCGCTCTGACTGGCACTGGGCATTCATTCAGCCACTGATTAGGTCACATGACATATACATTGCAATGATTGCCTGGCCCACAAACATAACAAAAACAAAATGAGAGCATAATACATACATATTAACACCCCTGCTTGCTCTCACATTGCTATTTTATCATTTCAACATAAGTATACATAGTTCATACACCAAACATAAGTTAAATTTCATTAACTTAAACTTTGTTGCTGGTTTTGTTAGTAGATCTGCAACCATATTAGTTGGACAGTACTCCAGACTTATCCTGCTATCCTCTATTACAGACCTCACAAAATGGTACTTTATGTCCACATGTTTACATCTCTGTCTATACACAGGATTCTTCGCTAAGGCAATTGCACCCTGATTGTCTTCATAAACTTTAGACTCATATTTCAGACCATCAATGTTTTGTAGCAATTGCTGTAGGTATAAACACTCTTGTACAGTCGTGGCTAATGCCATATACTCAGCCTCACAGGTGGACAGTGCAACAGTAGGTTGCCTTTTGGTCTTCCATGAGACCAATGGACCATTTTTTTAAGCTAACAAAATAATCTATCCGTTACATCAGCTGCCCAATTCGCATCACTGTATGCATGTATCAAGTTCTCATTTGCGTCTTTCCTGTAGCACAGTTCTCTATCTTGGGTGCCTTCCAAATATTTTAAAACATGCCTTACAGTATTCCACAGTTCTGCAGTTGGCCACGTAAAACATTGTGACAGTTTACTCTCTGCAAAACTTAGGTCTGGTCGTACACATGTTGCCAGGTAGATTAAGCTACCTACTACTTCCCTGTATTTTCTGACATCACTCATTACCCCTGCATCATCAGTGTATTGTAGTTTTTGTTCACAGGGAGCAGCTCTGGACTTACAATTTTCCATGTCAAATCTCGAGTATTTTCTCAATATACCCATGTTGTGACATTTTAACACAATCAACCCCTTGCTCATAATCAATGCCAAGGAAATGTCAACTTTCCTAAATCCTTCATTCTAAATTGACATGAGCATCTCTTTTACACATTTAAGCACATTCATATCACTGGCCCCAATAATCAAGTCATCAACTCAAATGATTATTAATACTTTGAGTAAACGATGATCAGCTGGGTTTTGAACAAAATTGATTTCACATAGATACTCATGCAACATTCTGTTCCAGTTCCTGCCTGACTGTTTAAGTCCATACAGTGATTTTTCCAGTTTATACACCAGTTCTTCATTACCTTGAGATTTTACCTCATAACCCTCTGGCTGTTTCATATAAATTTCACACTCTATTGGCGCATGCAATTATGCCGTCTTCACACCCATCTGATGAACGATCAAATTCTCCTGTACAGCTTTTTGCATAAACACTTTGATACTAGTCATACTGGCAGTTGGAGAAAAAGTCTCATCATAGTTCACACCTCTTTCTTGACTATAACCTTTAACAACATATCATGCTTTGTATTTGTTTCCTCCATCACCATTTCTCTTTATTGCATAGGCCCATTTACCCCCCACTAATTCTTTACCTTCTGGTCAGAGTAAAGGTCACATTTTCCTTTAATGACTGCATCTCCTCCTCCACAGCTTTAACCCACTCATTTTCATTCATTGATGTCACAGCTTCTTTGTTGTTACAGACTTGTATGCAATATACCCCAAACATACAATCAATGTCAATTACCTCACCTTCAAAACCACAAACATAATCATTTAGATAACCGGGCCTTTTTCCTCTCCCTGGCAGGATTTCTCCTTTGTTCAGGTTCATCTTCATCAATTTGTGCTTGCTCATTGCACACTACTGGTTCTTTTACTGTGGCCTGTTCCTGAGTAATTTGCAGATTAACCTCTGGGTTTTTTTCTAGATTCTCTAGGATTAATCTCAATCTCAAAATCATCATCATCAGTTGGTATCAAGTCCGCGTCAGCACTCATTTTGGGCAAAAACAACTAGTATGCGTCTCTGTATTTTCTTGCTATTCGGATAATGGATCATGTAAGCTGGACTATTCTTGTCATAACCTACAAAAATACCTTTCTCATACCTTGAGTCCAGCTTTCCTTTGTCATGTTGGTAAGTATAACATTCTAATCCGAATTTCTGCATTCTAGAAATGTTAGGTTGTCTGCCCGTTAACATGAAGTAAGCGGTCTGTTTAGTGCGTTTGTTGAAACACCTGTTTCTCACTACAGCAGCTGTTTGTACTGAATAGGTCCACAGTATTTATAGTAACCCACTTTCCAATAACATGCATCTAGCCATATCGAATAAGGTTCTCCGGTTACATTCAGCAGTGCCGTTTTGATATGGAGAGTATGGTGCTGTAGTCTCATGTCTAATACAACTTCTACTTAATAATGCCTTGTACTCCTTTCCTGTGAATTCTGTGCCATTGTCAGATCTAATGCATTTAATCTTTCCATATATAGCCATATCAGCAAGACATTTTTCTGTGGCGGTCACTGTATCACTCTTATTCTTCAAAAAATACACAAACACCGCACTGGAATAATCATCTGTGAAAGATAATGCATATCTATGACCGTCTCTGGACACTGGGTCTATTGGCCCTGCTAAATCTGTGTGTACCATTTCTAGTGCTGCTTTGGCCCTTGAATCTGGCCCTCTGTTCCGAGTCTCAATAAACTTTCCCTGCGTGCAAATTTCACAGCGTGGGATAAATTTGTCTCCTCTACTCTTAATTTCCATACCATCAACAACATTCTTCAGTTTAATTATATCTCAATAATTGCAATGACCTAATATCTCATACCATGTCTGCAAGTCATAAAATTTTTTACATTGGTCAATACATTTGTCTATCGTGTGCATATAGTACAGTTTGTTGTGCACGTGTATGGGGAATTTGGTACCGTCTTTATGTAGCAGAACGTTCTTCCCTTCTTTGAAGATCACTGTTGCTCCATTCGTCTTAAATTTGGCAAAAGTCATTTTATCATCGCTTTGAGAAACATGGATAGAAAAGGGCTTAAATGTCTCTGGAAGTCCTTTCAAAACCATTGCTGTCAAAACTCCATCACTCAGATTCTCACCTGCATTTCTCAAAGCAGTAATTGCAGTCTCTGCTCTGATGACATACTCTGTAACACTCTCATTGGGCGCTTTCTGCAGTGAAGTTAGTTCTGTGTACAAGCTTATTAGCCTGGACTTCCCTTTGCCAGCATAATATTCACGTAAAATCTCCAGCGCCGAACGTCCATCGTCTGCTGCTTCCCTCATGACCAGCGACAGACTCTTGTCATCTAGGAATTGTATCAGCTCCGCATAGGCTTCGGCATTTTTCACCGTACCCCCCTCATCTTCGTCAGTAGGCTCATTTAAAAGGGTCTCTTTTAGTCCCTGCAAACAAAGGTGGCACAAAATTTGTGTCTCCCATTGCTCATAATTCTTCTCATCTCCGTCAAAGACTAGTCTTGACCAGCGGCTCGTTGTCACCGCTTCCTTCTGTCTCCTACTCATGTTGGCTTGTGTCTCATTCAGACTCGGGTACACGCTGTATTCGTTGCGACTTTCACCCGTCTCTTTAACACCCAAACTATATTACACGAACTGGGCCCATAACCTGTTAGCAGAGATAACACGTTGTACTCTTTCACAATACACAGTTGCACTGACTGGCACATTTTATTTAAACAAAGGCAGGCAGGTGCATTCATTCAGCCACTGATTAGGTCATATGACATATACATTGCAGTGATTGTCTGGCCCACAAACATAAAACAAAAACAAAATGAGAGCATAATACATACATATTAAAATGAACCAAGTTTTAGGACCCTATTCAAGGGGGCGCTGTAGAGCCCCCCTGCCACACCCGGGTCCCAGCCTCTGTGACGTCCTAATGGCCAATGCATGTGCAAAGTTTCAAGAGTTCCACTTCGCCCTTTGGGCTTGTGCCCTAATGAAACTCCATACACACATCAATATTGCCAACCAGTGTGAAACAATTAAGTCAGAACTTACAAATAAATGAGTAGGGATCAATCACCAATTTTAACCACACTATATTTCCCTTGTCAGAAAAGTATACCATTTCAGAATACCACCAAAGTCTTGAAGGAATTACTTAAGCAGAGTTACCAAACTTTTCATGATTGGAAGAAAAAGCTTATAAATGTCCACCCAATATTGAAGTCAATAAGTACAAATGTCCTTGGTTCATCACTCCATCATAGATGTTAGGATGTTTAAAGAGTGAATTCCAAAATCATCCATCAAAGGTCAATTCACAGAAAGATGGCAATTGTACATGCGTTCAGATAGAATCCCAAGTGAAGAGAATAACAGCACAAAATCATGAACTAGATGAGATGTCCTCAAAATCAAGCAGATACACAAACCCTCTGAACAAAGCAAAAACAAACAATACAACATGAGATTCAGCAAGTAAAACACATTTCCCACTATAAAACCTCTGATAGGGTAAAGAAACAAATTCACATTGAGATGTAGAACATAAATGTTCCTCACGAAGAGTTTCCAAGATGAAAGCACGGCTAGACAAACACTCCCAGCTAACAGGTAATTTTTAACCACACTTCCTCCTTACTTTTACTCATTTGCCTAGAGAAATCTCCCTGATAATGCCTCCCTAGTGCCCTCTAAGGGCAGGGAGTAAAATTACAGCTTCAAACAAACAAAGAAGACAGGTAAAAATTTACTGGAACTGTTACAAGTAGATATGGGCAAAGCCTTAGAAACGGGCGTGGTGGAGGGTCTCAGTAGTGCCACATTTTGACTAAAGTTGGGGGGTTAGTTTTACCTACAGTCACCAAACTCAGTACATATATTGTTCTCCTCAAGCCAGACAACTTTCTAATTTACAATCATTAGCTCCGACCAACAGGAAGTCAGCTATTTTGGTTTGAATGTGTATATATTGAATAATCATGCTCTCAGTTTTTATGTACTCCTCTTAGGGGATTCATGTAATTGCCAGCAATCTCTTTGAACATGATGAAAAGACCCTGAAGATACTAAATTGCAAATGATTATAATATATCTTGAAAGGTCTTGCCATGGCAAGGGTTTAAAGAACAAAAAAAATGAAATATGAAATAGTAAATTGTCTCAAATTTATCAATAATTGAAATATACATGCCTTGTTTCAATATATAATAATAATAATACAAATATTATAAATAAACATTTTAATGCATTTTATATTTTCAAGAAGTATGTGCAAGTTAAAATTACGCATATAACTGCTCTTTGGTTAAAATAATACAAAAAAAATTCAAATTTTATATATATATATATATATATATATATATATATGTGTGTGTGTGTGTATATTTATATATATACAGAGAAAAGTGCAATAATTTGTATTATAATCAGTGTTTTCCCCATACTCTATTGGAATGTATATTTAGTTATAATCAAAGACTACTTTTTTGTCACGTTTAGATTTAAATTTTTTTTTAAAAATGTTGTTAAATCTTCTGAATCTTACCATCTCCCATTCCCTCAGTTTCAAAGTAATTTGTAACGTATTTCATTAGATTACCCAAGTTTAGTAACTTAATCTAAATACTTTAGAATACTAATAAGTATGTAACAGAAAAAAGGTAATTTCAAGTTTTTAATCTCACAATTGTGTTTTTTATAACTTGCAATTATGAGTTTAAATCTCCCAACTTGTGAGATGCAAACTCGCAATTCTGAGGAAAAAAGTCGAATTGTAAGATAAAGTCCCAATTACCTTTTTTACAAATATAAAGTGACAACATGCCACCTCCAAATGTGGTTTGAAAGTTATCTGATCACAAAACACTGTGGATGCCATTCTGATCAATTAAATAAAAACAGCGCCATATTCTCCAATCATATTAGGTGTTAGATATCAGACTCTGATCAGTGTGTTAGTGTCCATTTAGAAACTGCAATAATTAGATGTTGAATGATATCCATGGACTACCATGAGAAAAACCCTAAATAAAATACTATGAAAAAAATTAAAGTAGATTTATATGTTCAGCAGTGAATTCATATAAATCAAATGACTTACCTTAAGGAAATCAGGCTGCTCCCACCATTTATTTGTTTTAATACTGTCACATGTTCCCTATACAGAAGTTTATAATTAAAAAATGCTGCACTGAATATCCTCATAATTGTTGTTCTCATAAGGTGTACCTTTATTCAACAGTTTTCTTGACAAAACAGCACTGTTCAATATTACAATTCCTTTGGCTTCGTTCTCCACAAAGAGGCACACAGACACAAGTTCACAGTAGTCTCTCTCTCTCTCACACCTTCTCCAGTTGCTCGGTGGCTTTTATCTTGTCTCCATGCCAATTTACTGGACTAAGGAACAATTAATCATGCAGCACTTGAGCTGCTTGTCTCTTGGCTCAGGTCTGTTGAACAACCTGTGCTCAAAATTATAAAAGTTTGTCAATCAATTTCTGTTTTTTTGGAGCCATGGTGTGCCAACTTTATACTTTATAATTCAACTATTAAAATGTTTCATATTTACAATGGTAGGTATGGTGCACATTACAATGGTGCACATTTTGGATGTCTCCCTTGTCTGACACCCATTTCAAGACTCGACTAATGAGCTGATTAAGGAGACATGGAAAACATGCAGTGTTGGGTAGGCTCCAGGAGTGTGTTTGGGAACCCCTGCTCTAGCATGTTTCCATCTTGTCCCCTGTGAACACTATCACTTGGGATTAAAATCTCTAGTGTGCATCTAACCTAGCAGACCACGGGTGAATCTAAAATAGGTTTTTGAATTTGAAGCCTTTTGGCAGTATGTTTTTTACAGGGGGGATGGTGGAACAACTAGGTTTTTTAGCACGAGTGAATTGCACATCTTTCTCAGTGTAAATTATCTACACAGTTTTCGTCTTAAAGCTCATTAGCAGGTAGCAGACCATGGGTGAATCAAAAATAAGTGTCTTATATTTTAATCTTATTAATTTACTTTTAATTTTTCACTTTTAGACTGTGGATGTAGCTAAATGGCATGCATGAGTGCTCTAAACAGCATCATGAAATGCCACAGGACTTTGCAGTGATACTGATACTGATGGTGAGGTGAAAGAGTAGATGAAGATCAGTTTTTGAGATATCTTGCTCTATTTGATCTCAAATTGCATTCAAAATGTCTGCTTCCATCATCCACTCTTCAAATAATTGTTGATCACCTTCCAGAAATTCATGAATTGAGTCACTTGCACCTATTTTTTAAATTGAGAGAAAAATTGAGTGCATTGGAGGTTGCAGAAGCAGACATAAATGCTATTTTGGAAATTTTGCAAAGTGAAAATCTCTTTCAGACTGGAAATTCACAAAAACTTAAAACTGATCAAAAACGAAAGACATTTTTCAAGAATACCTTCAACTATGTAGCACCAGTTCCAGTTCACATCATTCCACATGTTGACACCTTTCTCCAGTGAACCAATCCAAACTCATCATCTTTGTATAAACACCTGAAAGTGATGAGAGAAGTTTGACCTGCTGTTTGTTGCCAGCGTCCTTGATTGTTTTTCCCCCTCTTTGCTACTTTACTTCTCTAAGTTTGGATTGTTTGTTTATTTGGAGATGTGACTCGGTTTATTCAAGTGATCTTCCCAGAGGAGGGATGGTTACCTTTACATTTACATTTAGTCATTTAGCAGATGCTTTTATCCAAAGCAACTTACAAGAGAGGAATACAAACAAGCGATTCTTCATGAATTGGCAAATAGGCACCGGAAGTGCTCACAATACAAGTTTCAGACATTGCTCAGTAACATAAGCTAGAGTAGTAAGGGAAAAAGGAAAGGATAGATTTTTTTTTTTATGAAGGGATTAAGTGTTCACAGAAGAGATGAGTTTTCAGCTGTTTCTTGAATATTGCCAGAGATTCTGCGTTCCTGATGAAAGTTAGGAGATCATTCCACCAGCAGGGAGCAGTGAACGAGAATGTTCTGGAGAGTGATTTTGTGCCTCTCTGTGACGGTACCACAAGCCTTCGCTCCTTTAGTGATCGCAGTCTTCTGGTGGGGACGTAGCGTTGTAGCAGTATGTGGAGGTAGGAAGATGTAGAGCCTGTGGTGGATCTGTAAGCAAGCATCAGCGTCTTGAACTTGATGCGAGCAGCAAGGGGTAGCCAGTGCAAAGAGATGAAGAGGGGCGTGACGTGGGCTCTCTTAGGCTCATTGAAGACAAGATGTGCAGCAGCATTCTGGATCATTTGAAGAGGTTTGATTGCACTTGACAGCAGTCCAGCCAGAAGAGCATGGTTGGCACGTCATGTGACTGTCACAGATATGCCAGGCTCAATCATCCACCAATCACAACGCACACCCTCACCTGAATACAAATCATGCGCACCTGCACCACATCAGCCAATCACACCACTATATAAGCACACACCTCACCTCACCTCATTGTCAGGTCACCACCATCTTCCTCCATTCATCCAGTCAGTTTGACTTCTCCTTCTTGGTCTTCTGTCATCGTCTGAGCTGTCTGTCTGCCCACATCTGTCTATCTGTCCTGTCATGGCCGCAGAGCTCTTTCCCCTGTCCGTGGCACTCCCGGTGCTGGGTGTAGCAATTTTGTGTGAGTATTTTGACTCCACCGTGGACCGACGGTCCACTAGCTCCTCCAGCCCCATTGGAAACACACAGAGCCACACCAGCTACTCTTACCTTGCACATACTAATCCAATGGTACCGGCCATTTTTGTCCGCCGTCACCTCCCCACAGAGCTACTGATACCATCTCTGTCCTCTGTCCCACGATCATGGCCGCCATCTCAGAGCCTCCTCGCAAGATGGCCGCTGCAACCGAGCCTCCTCGCAAGATGGCCACCACGCCCGAGCCTCGTCCCCATATGGCGGCTGTCATGCCAGAGATGGCCACACTGGCAATGGATATGTGGCTTATAGACTTTTGGTCTGAGCCAGTGTCGCCCCGAGTCTGAGAACTACCCAGAAATAGCTGTGCCAAGCTTGTAGCATCATACTCAAAAAGACTTGAGGCTGGAATTGGTGCCAAAGGTGCTTCAACAAAGTATTGAACAAAAGGTGTGAATACTTATGTACATGTGTTTTTTTTTTTTTTTTTTTTTTTTTTTTTTTATAAATTTGCAGAGATTTCAAACAAACTACTCTGTTGGCATCATGGGGTATTTGTAGAACTTTGAGGAAAATAATGGATTTAATCCCTTTTGGAATAAGGCTGCAACATGACAAAAGGTGGAAAAAGTGAAGCACTTTGAATACTTTCTGGATGCACTATATATTCCTACCTAAAAAAACCTCTTAAAATTACATTCCCTTACAAAATAACAGAGGCATCCATAAAAATATGGCGGGTTTACTTGCCCGCCATGAGAATGCAGACAGCGGAGTGATTCAAATGGCAAAATGGTTCCCGAACCTCTCAGTCCATCCAGCTTCGGAACCTCTGGCGGTCCTCGTTGCGCTTGGAGAATGGCCTGGAAACGTCGCTCCTGGTCCGTGCACATCTCCAGCAGCGCCTGATGTTTCTCTTGGTGGAGAGCCATGAGGGATGATATGACCTCCGTAAATGGCGTAGTCTGCGGAGTTTGCATAACGGCGGCGGCCTTTGGCACCAGTGTAATAAAGTCCATAGATAAACGTTTAGGAAGGAAGAGGACGGGGTCGGCTTTTGTACAAATAAGCAGGTTGCGATTCCATGATTTGCATCATTAGCAAACGCTACATCCTCTGTACGCGTATATAGCTTTTTAAGCGGTTTCAACGCCCTGATGAAAGGATAAGTGAAACTAAGAGAACTTTAATAACTGATCGTGCGATTTAAATATGAATTAATTTAGATCTTTGATTATTTATGTTACATCAGAAACATTACCAATTAGAGGTTGTTTACAATTGGAGTCAGATGAAGCGAACAGCTAAAGTAAAACTTAAACTAAATTCTAAAATTTTCCCAGGGCGTCAGATTCTGCCTTTGGGCTGACGGGTGGTCCTTACAGAATCTTGCCGCGAAATTTTGACAGCTATATAAACCCAGGGGATCCCATCAAGATGTGTGGTAGTGATAGAGGTGAGTTTTGAGTTTTTGGTATTTTGATAGTTTTGCTTGTTGTTTCAATGGAGCCAGCAAGAAAGAGAAAGACTTCCCCTGTATGGGAATTTTTTGATCAGATTTCTTCTAACAAGGTAGGCCTACATACATGTCATATCAATGCATCCTATAGGCTATATATACATATATAAATTATAATAATCTTTTATTTAAAGGGGAAGTGTATGTTGTGCTTCAAGAAATTGGGGTACAATAATAACACTTATTAACGCATTATCGGGCCTTGCATGAAAATAAGGAGGGAAATGGAGGTGGGCCCATCTGAGGTGTGTCATTGCAAATATTACAAAATAATAATATATTCTTCATTTTTGTAAATCAATACAATTAAAGCAAAGTGTGTTGAATTTACACAGCTTCTCTTATTTCCAGCTATCAGAAAACAAGAGCTGGATGAGGCCCTGGTCACAATGATTGTGAAGGACACACAGCCATTTAGTGTTGTGGAGGATGTTGGATTTAGGGACTTTGTTCATAAACTAGATGTGTTCAAACTATGTTCTTCCAACAATACAGGTGTGTAGGTGCAACGTATTAAGCAAAAGATTATTATAATATTGCATTTGACAATTAAGCACAGCTTTTCCTTTTCTTTCCCTTTCGTTTAGGCTGTAAAGGCCATGGTGGAGGCAAACTGTGCTGAGTCCAAGGAGAAGGCCAAAGCTGAGGTGAAGAAGATGGCTGCAGTTAGTCTGACATCTGACATGTGGACATCCATCAACATGGATGCATACCTGGCAGTAACTTGCCACTTTGTGGACAACAACACCTGTCTCAAATCAGTGTTGTTAGGAGTAGTAAAATTCCCTCAGGCACACACTGCTGAAAATTTAGCTTGTGTTAAAGCCTCCCTCATGGAGGAATGGAGGATAACTGATAATATAACATGCCTGGTTACCGATGGTGGCACTAATAAGATAGATCATGTCACTTGCAACAATGCTAGACAATAGGATTTTTTAGTCCTACAAAAGCCAATGAGGCCATAAAAAGGCTTACATCAGAGTGTCCTGCTATAATTGGCTCTGCAGCTCAACCATCTGCATCACAGCCTTCGACATCACAACAGCCATCAACATCACAGGGGGCAGGACTTGTAACCCTTGGTGATTTTTGAGGTCATTTTGGATTATTTACTACACTCACTAACAAGGTCTTTGTTTTCCTCTCAGGTAACACAGTGGCGTCGTTTGGATGACAGTGTGATGGAGTCAAGGGGAAGACACAACATTACAGCAGATGCAACTGTGGAAGCCCAGCAGTTCTTGCCGAACCAAATATTGGGCGATTGGAGTATACACTTCAGTACTGGGAGAGACAGAAAGTTATATTTCCACATATGTTTAGGCTTGCTGTCATGTATTTATGTACCCCGGCTTCATCTGTGCCTTGTGAAAGGGTGTTTTCAAAGGCAGGAGAAGTTGTGTCAAAAAAAAGAAATCTGCTTAGCCCTAAAATAGTTGAAAAAAATAATATTCTTGAATAAAAACTCCTAAAATATATCCTCTTCATTATTTTTCTTGTTTCCAAAAATCACAGTCCAAGATACACAAGCACATCCACTGCCCTCTGTCCAGTTAAACCCAGACACTTATACAATTATAATTTTGCCCCGTCTGCCTATGATCAAACAATTGATTTACAGTCGTGGCCAAAAGTTTTGAGAATTACATAAATATTGGAAATTGGAAAAGTTGCTGCTTAAGTTTTTATAATAGCAATTTGCTTATACTCCAGAATGTTATGAAGAGTGATCAGATGAATTGCATAGTCCTTCTTTGCCATGAAAATTAACTTAATCCCAAAAAAACCTTTCCACTGCATTTCATTGCTGTCATTAAAGGACCTGCTGAGATCATTTCAGTAATCGTCTTGTTAACTCAGGTGAGAATGTTGACGAGCACAAGGCTGGAGATCATTATGTCAGGCTGATTGGGTTAGAATGGCAGACTTGACATGTTAAAAGGAGGGTGATGCTTGAAATCATTGTTCTTCCATTGTTAACCATGGTGACCTGCAAAGAAACGCGTGCAGCCATCATTGCGTTGCATAAAAATGGCTTCACAGGCAAGGATATTGTGGCTACTAAGATTGCACCTAAATCAACAATTTATAGGATCATCAGCAACTTCAAGGAAAGAGGTTCAATTCTTGTAAAGAAGGCTTCAGGGCGTCCAAGAAAGTCCAGCAAGTGCCAGGATCGTCTCCTAAAGAGGATTCAGCAGCGGGATCGGAGTGCCACCAGTGCAGAGCTTGCTCAGGAATGGCAGCAGGCAGGTGTGAGCGCATCTGCACGCACAGTGAGGTGAAGACTTTTGGAAGATGACCTGGTGTCAAGAAGGGCAGCAAAGAAGCCACTTCTCTCCAAAAAAACCATCAGGGACAGATTGATCTTCTGCAGAAAGTATTGTGAATGGACTGCTGAGGACTGGGACAAAGTCATATTCTCCGATGAAGCCCCTTTCCAATTGTTTAGGGCATCTGGAAAAAGGCTTGTCAGGAGAAGAAAAGGTGAGCGCTACCATCAGTCCTGTGTCATGCCAACAGTAAAGCATCCTGAGACCATTCATGTGTGGGGTTGCTTCTCATCTAAGGGAGTGGGCTCACTCACAATTCTGCCCAAAAACACAGCCATGAATATAGAATGGTACCAAAACACCCTCCAACAGCAACTTCTTCCAACAATCCAACAACAGTTTGGTGAAGAACAATGAATTTTCCAGCATGATGGAGCACCGTGCCATAAGGCAAAAGTGATAACTAAGTGGCTTGGGGACCAGAACGTTGAAATTTTGGGTCCATGACCTGGAAACTCCCCTGATCTTAATCTCATTGAGAACTTGTGGTCAATCCTCAAGAGGCGGGTGGACAAACAAAAACCCACTAATTCTGACAAACTCCAAAAAGTGATTATGAAAGAATGGGTTGCTATCAGTCAGGATTTGGCCCAGAAGTTGATTGAGAGCATGCCCAGTCGAATTGCAGAGGTCCTGAAAAAGAACGGCCAACACTGCAAATACTGACTCTTTGCATAAATGTCATGTAACTGTCGATAAAAGCCTTTGAAATGTATGAAGTGCTTATAATTATATTTCAGTACATCACAGAAACAACTGAAACAAAGATCTAAAAGCAGTTTAGCAGCAAACTTTGTGAAAACTAATATTTATGTAATTCTCAAAACTTTTGGCCACGACTGTACATACATTTGATAGTCCCATAAATTTCTATATACATTATATACAAAAATACATTTACTACAAAGTTATGTTAATACAATCATTATATACCACAAGAAAATACACATTATGTTGGGAATTGCACCACTGAAAGCCGGCGTATATGTTATTGACCACTGTAGAACTCTGGTCAGAGAGTTGGAGTCATCAGATAGAGTTTCGTTGTTTATTGCACAAGAGTGACCATATATACACACAGTAGTGTACTTGAGGGAGTTTTCTGAAAGAAATAAAATAACAGAAATAAATACTCATTGTATTAATATGATCAACAACTTAACAGATTATAAACTTAATGATAAACTAATTTAAATAATGCACTAATATATAAAGATGCCCAAGAAATGTATCGGCATGATTCAGTAATAATAACAAACTGTATAGTGCAATGAAGAACTCACAAATTATGAATTGCATATGGAAATGAAACTGTACCATTAATACAGGCAGTAACAATGATGAACAAACAATGATACCATCATACTGAGAAATGTTACACTTTGAAGGAAAAAGTTTTGTAAACATTAATAATACTAGCTGCGATGCTAGCGGGCCAAATCCGCTTGTTAAACAGGATCAAATTACACTCGGAAAGATCGCAAAGCATAAAGGACAGGACACTTCAAGGAAGATACAGCCACTCTTCTCATGCAAAAAAAGACTGAAAAATTATCAGTTTCCGACACAAATTCAGAAGGGTTTAAAAGAACAAAGAGACAACCCAAAAAAAACAGAAAACATTGATGCAGGACTGGGTGCCCAACACCTTGTTTGAAGGGCTGATTTTTTTTGTGTGGTCCAATGTTGTTAACTGGATGTTAATTTCAAAACAATACTGTTTTCTCAAAAATCTGCAAAGCCATTTTCAATGTGATGTATTTTGTGTGCCGAAAAAGTAATTGCAATTATTATAAATTTGATATTTTTGATCTATCATTAATTATTACTGTTACAGTACCATTGCAATATGGCTAGATGACATGTTGTATGTTTGTGTTCATAAGGATGAATCATACTTCATTTATCCAATAAAACATTTTTAATTATTTATTTTAAGAACCTTACTTTACATATAAGCATATAAATGTAACAAAAATATAAGGGTATTAAAAAGCCCCTAATGATCCACTTAGTTCTCAAGTAATTGGGAAAGTTTTCAAAAGACAGGATCTGTATAAATAAAATTTCAAACATAAAAGGTTACTGTAAGATTTAACAACAAACGTTTGGTGCTGGCCGTAAAATGTATGAAATTTGTTCTGTTTTTCATTTTAGACTGTCTATGATGAAACTTAACACTCCATCCACTGCCTGTGGACCAAACATGTGGGTTAACAAACTGAAGGCTGATGTAGAATCCAGGCTTGATTGCAAGTTGGCCACTTGCCAGTGTTGTCCTTTAATGATAAAAATATGAAAGTTAATAAAAAATAAAACCAAACATCCAAAATCTGCAACGTACATACAGTACCTCCCAGGGGTGCAGATAGGATTTTTTAACTGGGGGGGACCAAGCTGTCAGCAAATTATTTAAACTCAATTCGTTATTTTGCGTAATTTGGGCTTTAACTAGTGCTCAAGTAGTTACTGTTGATCTGAAATTACAGCTTTTGTCCCCGTATAGTTGAATCACAGGACTGAACACCAAGTTGCCTTGCCAAGGAAAACTTTATTGTGTATCAGGAGAGAAGTTTATTCTATATCTTCAATGTGCCTCTCGTCTCTGCCCTTCTCTTCTCTGGGGAGTACATGTTTCATCGGTCTTTATATTCCATGACTAGGGATCGTACAAGTCCTTACAAGGTTGAGAAAAACAAGTTGGTTTCTTTAAAATAGAACGTATGCTTCATGCTTACACATTCTACTTCCTTATAGGGAATACTGTACATCAGTTGTTTCATCATGGAGCCCCTGCATCAGCAGAAACATATGCAACATGTGCAGCCTACAGTACACATTCCTGTGATTCCAAAATTATCTCTTCTCCCCTACATATCATGCATTACACTCAACTCTCATGCATTACACTCTTTCAAATAGAATATACATTTGATTATAATATAAATAATATTAAAACAATGAAATTTTAATCTTCATCTCCCTCCACTGGAACTACGGCCGTCAAGTTCCACACCATCACCAACCTAATGGAGAGATAGTGAGGAGAGAAATAGCAGACCAAGAAAAGACATACAAAGGACAAAAGAATAGAAACATAAGGAAATGGGAATAAAACAAACAAAAGAAAATGACCCCAACCCGTGATATGTTCCCGCATACTATGTGTGTAATTACGTCTATGTGTATGCATTTAAAATGAACCCCAGCTTCCTAAAGGAAAGGAAAAACTAATAAGTCTTCACCAGTGCCTGGACTCGTCCGGTACCTGAACTCCTCCAGTTCCTGGTCAAAATAACAAACTAACATAAAAGTTGATGTTAAAGAATCCTATCCCTTGGGGTGTAAATCAGTAAGCAGGTGTTAATTGTTTGTGGGGTTGTGTTTTGCATGTAGTGTATGAAATCTCCTATTTCACCCTATATTTTCCATTCTCGACCTTATCCATTTGGTTAGAAATAACCAATTTAATAGGTTTAGTACTTCTTCGTCTAGTAACACATATGGTAATGTTTATTACGAGCATAAAGACAAGAACTCCTACCATAGTCAAAACTATCCAATCTGACCATGATAAATTCCCTGGAATTTGTGTTAATTTTCTTTCAGACATCAATTGAGCTATCCCATTTGCTACGACTACATGACCTATTGCTTGAATTCCTTCCTCTTGAGCTGCTTTAACACTCTCTTTAATTTCAAAGAGTTCATTATTTCTTTCCTCTACTAAATCATTACTCCACCACTGTGGTTCTAATTGCAGCAATTGCACATGTGGAACATGAATTCCACCCAAATAAAGAGGATAGAGAATTTCAACGCAAAATGGATCAGGAGGAATTGGACATAACTTCCCTCCATATATCATATTCTCACTTATTCCGTCATGTAATATACACCACTGTGCTTCTGACAATTGCCATGCACCTGTGGCTTGATCTAGAGGAACTACTTCCCAAACTGCAGATCCGTTGAGAGATAAACTAAACATTGTAGAACATGAGCAAATTACCCATTCATGTTCCTCAACGCAACAGTCTGTAGTAGAAATCATCGGAGTATCCCCTTCAGCCCAATATCCGGTTTTCCCTAATCTTATTACTGAATTTCCTTGTCTAATACCCATTGATTGGAATTGTCTAACTGTCATTATGTTGCGCTTTCCATATTGAGGCCATACCATAATTAATGGCAATGCCCCAGAACCTGACAAAGATTTCTCATCTATTGCGATTTTCACTAACGGGACATGTTTGGCAGAAGTCAAATTAAGTTGGCTACCAAAAACAAGGAGCAAAGATTCAGCTATTCGTTCAGGAACTTGACCCATCCGAATAACTTGAACATCCTCTACCATTTGATCCTTTAGATTTTGAGCTAAAAACAAACATGCCGCGCGGTGTGTCTCGAAATTAGATGATTTTGCCAATGTGTCTGCTAATTCCTTTGCAGCATTATTAAGATGCTGACCCGCTGCTATAATATGTAAAGAACCTTGAAGAGCCTCAATAAGTCCTTTCCCTGTCATTTTCCCCACCCACTGAGCATATTCACTTAATTGACTCACTTGGGCGGTATTACTAATTGAATTGACAGAACCAAATACCCCCGCTATGTCCACCCATATACTTCGAGGTTTACGACTTCGACTACTCAGAGGGTCTTTAGAGGTATAATATTTTACTTCTTTGGCCAACCAACTCCGAATTTGTGTAAAATCCCACAATAGGACTGATCAAAGACAGTAAGAAGGGAATTTAAATTATAATTGATAAGTTGTCGCACCATGTGGGCCTCGTTTATCAAGGTTTTGGTTTCTTTTGCTAACAAGATACCATGAGCTGGTGCAGCAGTTGTAATTGGGCATGTTTTAGCTTTGTTTGTCTTTCCTGCAGAAAGATAGAAACACCGTCCAATTTCTCCAGTTTCTAATTCAGTTTCACAATATTCATTCTCATCTTCTGAATGCCATACTCTTAAATAATTTCCTTTAAATCGCGTTGTCCCAGGGACCGTATCCCTAAGGAACCCCTCACAAGGCAACACTATGGGATATATACACCCTTGAGTCAATGAATCCCATATTGTAAGCATGTGAGTGCGATTCAAGACAAAGTTAATTTCCACGTTAGTAGAAGTTATGAGGTCTAAACCCAAAACTTCGCATTGTTCTTTTGAACAAATTTCTCGTCTTTGTGCACTACTTGAATATCCCCCATCTTTAACTGGCCAAATGACTCTACTTTTGTAGCATTCATGGTGATAGTTACATCCACTATAGATGTCCTCTCGATATTTAGCAAGGTCTTTATCATTTCTAGGTACCCAATCCCATAATCCCCATTTGGAGATAAAGGGTAGAGTAAAATGTTGACCAGATTTCAAAGTTGCATTCCGAGTTATTTCTTGAACTCGAGGGGTCCATAAAGCTTGGCTTTTTTGGTAGATGCCAAATAAAATTAAAAACAAGCATACCATTGTTGTTGTGTATCGAGAATAACTTGCAACCATCTCTAATCAATGTCAGTGGAACTGATTCCTGAAATGGAAGCAGAGAAATAATTAAACATCATTCCTTTGTTATCCAGGTTTTAAAACTGATGGACGAACAGTGCTCATTTTCTGGCCATAAGCTATCGTCCTCATTTTGTTCATTCACTAGACAAGGTTTGACTTGCGACCAATGATACCATCTATCTGTTCCCACCCCCTTCCCTTTAAGACACACACTCGTGTCTGTTGTTAGAAGTATCTCGTACGGTCCTTCCCACCTAGGCTCTAAACCTTTCCTAGGAATACGTTTAACCATAACAGACCTGCCTAACTCGGGAATGTGTGGAATATCAGTAGTGGTGTGTTTTTCATCCCACTGCTGCTGGGCTTCTCGCACTTTCTGGTTGTTTTCTTTGGTAGCTTTGTCCAGCATTGTGAGATACCGTCTTAACTTTTCTTGGAACAACGTAGAATCCCCTCCTGTTCCCGCTGGCGGCGGAGCATCAGGAGGTAGGACCATTGCTCTTCCAGTCATCAGTTCAAAAGGGGTTAGTCCCGTTGTTTGGAGTTGCTCTTAAGTTCCACAATATAGCGGGTAACAATTTATGCCAACCTTGGCCAGTCTGCAGAATAGCTTTAGTAAGGGATGTTTTCAAAGTTCGATTTGATCGTTCAATCATACCCGAACTTTGTGGCCTATAGGGAATGTGGAATCTCTGTTTAATCCCCATCAGTTTCATTGCTTCTTTCATCAATTTTCCAGTGAAATGGGTTCCATTGTCTGAATCAATCTCATATGGGAGGCCCCAGCGAGGAAACACTTCTTCCACCATTACTCGGGCTACAGCTTCAGCTGTGCAAGTTTTTGTTGGGAATGCTTCCACCCATCTAGTAAATCGATCAATGATTACTAGAATGTACTGATACCCTCCACTGGGTGACAATGGTCCTGTGAAATCAATTTGGAGATGTGTCCATGGCCCTGTTGGTCTAGGTGCATGTGACATTCGCACCTTGACAGACTTTCCCACATTTGCTTTCATGCAAATCAAACATCTCCTACAATAATCATCAATGTCTCTCATCATTCGTGGCCACCACCAAGTCTCACTGATTTGAGCTTTCATTGCTTTTGCTCCAGCATGCACCTTACCATGATACAGCTGCATCAGTTCTTTCCTTGTTCCAATAGGCATCACCACTTGTCCTGTTGGAGTTCTCCAGATACCTTGATCATCTTCCTTCGCTCCCACTTTTATCCACTGTTCCTTTTCTTCATCCGTTTCTGTGAGATATGACAGAAGTTGGAGCTCAGGATTGTCCTTTCTTCTTTCCTGAACCAAGGTGATAGGAGTAGGGGAAAGTAAAGCTGCTTCTCTAGCTGATGCATCTGCTGCCGCATTTCCTTGACTTTCTTTGGACTTGTCAGATTGATGTGATTTTACCTTGACTACGGCGGCTTCTCTCGGTAAGTGACATGCTGTAATCAACCGACGAATTATGGAGGCATGCTGTATTTCGCCCCCACTACTAGTGATGAGTCCACGTCTTTTCCAGAGGGCAAGGTAGTCATGAACCACACCGAAAGCATAACGACTATCTGTGTAGATGTTGACTCGATCTCCTTCTGATAGTTCAAGAGCTTCCGTGAGTGCTATGAGCTCAGCTACTTGTGCTGAAAATTGCCCCGGAAGAGCTCCCTTTTTCACAACGGTTCCATCAGCCTTTACTACAGCCCATCCAGTGTGTCGTTTTCCATCGATGTAGTAACTGGATCCATCGACCCATAGCTCTTTATCTGGATTTTCAAGAGGTATTGGATTAACTGGACCAAGGCTTTCCTCTTCTACCTGTTTTTCACACTCATGTGGTATTCCCTCATGTGGTTCCAACATCATTGTTGCGGTTTAAGAGAAGTGTCTCTGATGATTTCCACTCTCAAGTCCTTGTTGAGCAGGGCTACTTCCCATTTTGCTCTCCTCGCATCAGTGATTGTTTTGATGTTGGTGTTGTTCAACAGTGTCACTATACTGTGTGGAGTGTGTAATGTGATAGTTTGTGCACCTATCAAATTTTCCACAGCGTTCACTGCCCACGTGCCACCATCGAGAGCTTGTATACATCGTGGTTGACCTATCATGGTGACAGGAATCTTTGTGGAAAAGTACCCAACTGGTTTGTAACAATCACCAGGTTTTTGACACAACACTGCTGAGTATGTCTCATCCCCTACCCTGGTCCACAGATGAAAGGGCAAACGACCATCAGGGAGTCCCAAGGCTGGAGCTGAAATCAGTTTCTCTTTCATGGAAGTAAACGCTTCCTCAGCTTCTGTTGTCCACTCTATCTTTTCCACTCCAGGTTTTCCTCCTTTATACAAGTCGATGAGAGGACTAGTGATACTGGCGAAATCAGGTATATATTGACGACAGTAATTGAAAAGTCCCATTACCTTTCGCATTTCTGTAACCGTCAAAGGCTTTGGAAGTTGTCGTAAGGCCTCTACACGCTCTGTTGTCATTCTTCTTCCCTCAGCAGATATTTCTTGGCCTAAATAGATAACTCTAGTTTTGGCCAGCTGAGCTTTGTCAGGGTTTACCTTGAATCCACCTTTCCTTAGAGCTTGCAGAGTGATATTTAATGCAGATATATGGCTGTTTTCATCTGGGCTTGCAATCAACAAGTCATCAACATATTGGAGGCAAACACTTCCCGAACTCTCAATTTCAGCTTTCCGCTCTGTTAAGAATTGGTCCAGAGCTCTATGAAATACAACTGGAGAAAGGTTAAGACCTTGTGGGAGTCTGTTCCAAACATACTGGGTTGCGCCTACTGTAAAGGCCAATTTTTCTTGAGATTTTTCATCAATAGGTATAGACCAGAAAGCCGACAGCACATCTAAAACCGTGAAGATTTTTGCATCTCCTGGAATATCATTCAGAATGGTTGCAGGATTAGCTACTATAGGATGTGGTTTTGGTGTTACACTGTTGAGTCTTGTGTAATCGATGGTTAATCTCCACGAGTTGTCTGATTTCCTGACTGGCCAGACAGGGCTGTTGGTTGTTGAAGAAGCTTGCCGAACAATTCCTTCAGCTTCCAAGTCTGCCACAATCTCTGCCACTGCTTGTCTTGCTTCTGGTCGAATGGGGTATTGTTTATGAGGGGCATGTGTTGGTCCCTCAATAACAACTGGGTCAATATTAGCTTTTCCACAGTCTAATTTGTGTTTAGCCCAAACATCTGGATATAAACTGCACAGAAGACCCCACACACCTTCTTTTTCCCATTCTCTGGTGATGGGTGTTGCCACACCAATAGAACTTATATTACATGCACGGTCTTCGTGTGGTATTATTCCAGCTGTTGTAGCAACTTGACGACTGTCAGTAAATATGATCATGTTTAACATTGGTAAAATGTCCATACCTATGAGACTTCCTTGTGAATTCGGTCCCACCCAGAAAGGTGTCCACAAGACTTCATCTTCATGTATCTGCAGAGGAACCGGTATACTTTTGTGAAATTTTGTGATACCTCCTCCAACTCCTTCAACTTCTATAGTTTCATGTGTTGTAGGTAGGTTCAAATCAGTTATGGAGATAGCTGCCCCTGTATCGAGAAGGCAGTCACATGGATGGCCCCCTATTAAAGCAGGGATAAAAAGGCGATTATCTTTTTTCTTACTTATACAGGGGGCCGCTGATTCCTATTGCGGACGCATAATTCCCTCAAGGAGCTGACGAACTTGTGCTTCAGTCCATTTCTTCCCTTGAGGAGTTTCACCGTTGCTTTTCGCATTGACCTGTTTAAATGATGGTCCTTTACCTTCTGCTCCGCCTCCCTTAGCCCAACAGTCTCTCCTAATGTGGCCAATTTTTCCACAGTTACGGCATAGCTTCACCATTCTATCTGTATCAATGTTGGATTGGACGAATGCCACTCCTTTTCGATTTGGCTTGTTTACTTCTTCCTTGTTTGATCTTATAGCCATCTCTAGACGACCAGCCCATTGCATAATTTGATCAAATGTTTCTCCTGGATTGACTCCAAGTGATAAGGCTTGTTGGTATTTTGAGCTAAAGCCGTCCACGAGTGTGTCAATAAATTGTACATCATCTCTATCTGGCTCTTTCTTAGCACATAAAGCCCATCTTTCATAAGCATTCCATTTACGCAGGGCATATTCATCTGGAGATTCATCATCTTTTTGCTTAATCAATGTAACTGAAGTGAAAGGGGTCTTACCACTGCCCAGGACATCTTGGATTTCTTTTCGGAACACATCTAAGGCTTGCCAAAGACCCAGGGGTCGTCCTTGGCCATCTACCCATAAGTTTGTCCATTGGGCTGTTGTTATTGACGCTGGCAAGCGTTCCCATCGATCTCTTGGTTTTAGCTTTCACAATGGTGTGTATATCTTTTAATGTCATTTGATGTGCTTCAACCAAGGAATCTAATTCTCGCCAAAACTCTGTGTTTGGATCTTGTCGCTTTAGAGGAGGTAAAGCTGTTAGGATGGCTTGACGTTCTCCTGGTGTGAATGGTCTTTCTTCAGTCATCATTTCAGATTGTAATTCTTCTTTTTTAACAAAAGGTGAAGAGAATTCAGGACCGACCTTATCAACTGTGATCATGTCGTCATCTCTTGTGTCATCACCCCAGTCAGATCCATTATGAGCTGGTGTGCATCGCAGCATGTCTCTGTTTGGCTGAGTGGATTTGGATCTTGTTATTACTGGAGCTGCCTGTGCAGACGCAACATATATCTTGTCAACTGGCACTCCATTTGATTTGCCAGAACCTTTACTTTGTTCAGGCAAAGTTGGATACTTTGGGTTGTATGGAGGAGGCATTACAGTTTTTGCTGAGTCTACTGGTGCTTGTAGATATTTTTTTTCAGCCTCTGCTATTATATTTGTCCAATCTGGATCAAATGAATCATCAATAATTGTTTTATCTTTTTCTGGACATGTAATAGACATTATTTTATTTAACTTGTTATATGCTTCAACTTGGGGTTTCATTGCCTCAACAAGTGGGACTGGGATTCCATCTGTTCTGCAACAGATTCCCCCTTGTTTCAAAATCCAATGAGCAGCCAAGATTGGAAAGGCTTTCAGCTTGACAGAGTCTTTTTGGATCATGAACCATCTAAATTGTTCATCCAAAGACGCATCAACATCCAGTCCATTCTTCAAAAACTTAGCTTGCTTTTTATTCTTCTTTTCCAAATACCAAGCAGAAATGTCTTTAGTATTACAGCTGTTGTTTGCCATTCCAAAGAGAGGTATCTATGTCAGAGCCTGGGATATGTTTAGCTCTGTGTGCATGTATGTGTGTGTGTGTGTGTGTGTGTATGTGTGCATGTATGTGTGTGTGCTGAAGGGAGGGGCCCTCTCTCTCTCCCTTTCTCCCTCTCTCTGTCTGAAAACTCAGAAGACAAAAAAAAATAAAATAAAACAAAGTTAGCTCTTATATATTCTTATATACTCTTATAATTTCCTCTTTTTGTTTCCTTTTTCTGTTTATTTCTTTTTATATTCTTTTAGTTGAACTT